>OZ025299.1:74485889-74754889 GCA_964019185.1 Maratus speculifer
ATATCCAACTGCAGTCGCTTCCGCTTCTTGGCACTCATAACCACCACCTTAAACTTCCACCAACAAATTAAATGCTTTTAACACGTACTTAAATTAAGAAAAATTTACATTCCGATTTTTTGGTATCAATGGGGCTTTTTATAGTTTAAGTCGTATAAAAATTAAACACCATCCTTAAAGTTGTACCACATAAAGAACATTTAATTGAAACATTTAAACTTGAACTTTTTACCTCAAAAATTTATTTAACCCTTTCCGGCGCAAGCAAATTCTATTAGTAAAATAAGAAATTTTCCATTGACACCGGAATTTATAAAGGACTTGTCTAGATATTACGAATTCCTTAATTTAAGCTTTCATTGCAAAAGCAAAATTATATTAAAATATTACTGGTGCCTTTTGCAAGTTTGGAATTAAAATTAGGTGTTGCCGGACCGGCAACACTGCGCAAGAAAGGGTTAATGGTCAAAACGTCCAAAAATGCTTCATTTCTAGAGCAAAAAATTTTTAAATAAAAAAAGATGCTCTGGCGTGCATAGCTCTTTAATCACATAAATTTGCAATCCAATGGGTGAATTAATATTCATGAAAAATGTTGCCAGCTGGATCTATTTTAACCCTTTAACGTTCATTGGTTTCTCTACGAAACCACAAAATTTTAATTCCGATGTGCAAGAACGACACCGGAATTTTAATTTCAAAAAATTCATTTTATTGTGTATGAGAAAATCCCTTTTTCTAGTTTATAAATTTATCTGTTCGCAATTACCGGTGTCATTCTTTTATTTCAATATCTTAAAAATAAAATGCTTTGTCCGTTAAAGGGTTAATACATTCATAAAATCTTAAAATGTGAAAAAAATGCAAACATGATGAAATTGTTATGCATTTATTTAGTGAATTAAATTATGTTTTTTTTTCTGTGGAATATCGAGTCCAAAGCTTTTATTACTGACTTATAGAATTACGAATAGGTATTCTAGTGCATAATGGTCTACGGAGAAAAACCGTTTGCAGTGTATTTTAATGATGCAACACTATTTCAACCTTTATGAAATTTGGATGAGGTTAAATATAAGTTATTGTCTGAAAGTATGGTGTACATTGCATTTAACGTTTTTTACACAGACTTGCAAAATAATTCTTATGCAGTATTGTCTATGAACGATAATTTCTTAATATTCATTCATTTTCTTTGGATTTCGTTCTTAAGTTTAACTGCGTTTTTGCATAATAAGTGGTGTAGATAGATTCTGTTGATCATATACAGGGCTAAACAAAAAAAATGTCCGAAGTTTTTCTGATTATGGGACTTAACTGCTTAAGTGTAGTTTTAAATTATGTTATGATTTTTCATTCAAAACTATATTGAGTAAGCTAAAAGAATATTGTGGAATGTAAATAAATTCATATACATGTGCAGACAAACATCAACATACATTGCCAATTCGTGGTTGGTAACTGATGGAAGTTTGTTTTTAGTTATGCGTTTTTTACCTGAATTGAATTTTAGTTTGAACTAAAGTCCTTTGATAATACCCTGTTATGAGCGCATTTAAATTAACTGTCGAACTAAATGTAAATGTAAATGTAAATTTTCTAAATGAACTAAAATTTAGCGTGATACGCAGTATATTTGGAAATCTGTGAATCATATACAGGGTGACAGAAAAAAATTCGACAACTTTTCTAGACTATAGAAGATTTTCTAAAACTGTCTTTTAAAATGCTTTATATGTTTTATAAACTGTTACTTACATATCTTTATCCAACTTGTTTGTTGCAATTTTTTACGCATATTCTTCGTTCTTGTTTTGCATTCAGATTGCTTTACTTAGATATTTGTTTTAAAAAAATAATATTCGGCTCATTTATTTTTACGAAGGTTCACTTCGTGTTATTTATACAAGAATTCTTCCGCTTTAAGTGTTTACTCGATTTTAAGGGGGTTTTGTATCGGATATTTTGTAAAGTACCGAATATATACTTACTGAGGATTGAATTATTATATAAAGCTAATTTTACTTAACAAAAATTAAGGTAAAATGCATTTGAAACTTTTTGAAGCGTACGAAATCTGTGAACCACTTAATATTCAAACTCGGCTGCCAAACAGGTCACAGAATTTTTGAATAAAATTTTACTTTAGTAAAATAAGGGAAGAAAACCGTTTGTTTATTTCTAAAACAATTTGTACGTAAATACTGGTACTGGCAGTCATTTTAATATTTTACTGACGGAGTTGCTGGGCCCTGAAAGAGTTAATAGTAGATTAAAATTAAAACTGAAAAAACAGTATTACCATTATTTCTGGTGTATAATCCTCGGATCAAACCCTCATTTCTCGACTCAGAAAAGTTTTAAAAGGAATTTAACTTTTTAGATCGCATTAAATTTTTCTTTTCAATTACTGAACAAATTTTCTGGGTCCAAAAATAATTGTTTGATCAGCGGCTTTTTAATTACGGTACACTATTTCAGAAAAAAAGTGATAGCATTCAAGTAATCTGCATAAATAAAATATATCCAAAATGGCAATACAGTGATACACAAAAATAAATACCTCTACGTACCCTGTAAAAGTTTTATATTCAGTATCAATTTTTCTATCCATTTTTCAATTACTACAAGATTTATAGGAATACATTTTTACCCGGAAAATGCCTCAAAGAAATATTATAATGCATACATTGAAATATTTTCAATGTTGATTTTTCTGATGGAAGTTTTTATGATCCTTCACTACATTAAAATATGAAAAAATATATATGAAACGTTTTGAAAGGAAACTGTTGCATTTTTCATTTTAATCTAATTCTATTATTCGATATGTGTTTTGAAAAATAGATTTTGGAATGAATGCGATGCATTTCTTCGGGAAATGGATAATACAGATTTTATTTCTTAGTGCAGAAATAGTGTGTAAAACTACTTTTATGTTCTCTTTTCCTGTTATTTTGTTATTAATTTTACTCAGTTTTCTTTCTAATGTAACTCCCTCTTGACAAATGTTCCAAATATAGCATGTTATTTTTACCTCTTGAATGGTTTCGTACGTGAGGGGTATCTTAAGTTAATTACCATGATGATTAAGTTGTTAGCTAACCCATAGCCAAGTAACATGTGTTAGTTACTTATATAATCATTTATTTAAAATTAAAAACTATTTGTAATTGTGAAAATAAAAGTTATGCATTCAAAAGGTCACACAAAGTTTCAACTCGGTTATTTATTTTAAATCAGAATTTTCAAACAATGACAATCTTTAGAGGATACTTTTACAATTTTTGGAGAAAAGTACGGATAAAATTAAACTCTGAAAATATTGGTATTTGTAAAATAGGTCAGCAAGACCCCTGCGCAAAGTAAATTATTTCAAAATCATTTATTTTAATTTCAAAACGAAGCATTCTATGTTTACAAACAGTTTAAATATTTTTTTTTAATTATTGACGATTTGAAGGGAATAAACGAAAAAGAAATTTGCTGCAAACTAGAAACTTAACTTTGTATAAATATAAAGGACTTATTTCCCTTCAAGTCAGTCTTTTTATTTCTATCCTACTTTGAAAATAAGTTTTTCAAAATTCTTTTTTCATTTCTTCTTTATTCGTATTCAGTTATGCAGGAAGTTTTAATCAGAAGTGGCACTGTTTTAAAATGCACTTTAACTCATTTTTAGTTAAAGCAGTGGAAATTTGCATTTAAATTAAACTGATAATGAAACATTCTAAGAAAATAAAATTGTAATTTCAAATTTCGAGTATGGAAACTTTAGTAAAAAGAAATTAATAAGGATTAATAAAACGTAAAATAGAAACAATGTATATTTAATTAAAAGCAAAAATCAACAGTGCTATAATCACACTTTTTGTTTTTCTATTTAGATATGCCGATATATCTATTTTAAAACATAAACGGCGGAATTATTGTCCCCTTTAAACTGGAAATTATTCATTCCACATCTATTTTTCGGAATATAATACTTTGTCTTACTTTATCGACGAGCCTCTCTCTCATGAAAGAAATGAATATTTCTCTTCATAATTACTGGTATAGAAACAACAAATGCATTAGCAGATGTGCTGTTAGCCTGAGGTAACACTATTCTTTAACCCTTTCCGGCGCAGTGTTACCACTCCGGCAACACCTTATTTTAATTCCAAACTTACAAACGGCACCAATAATATTTTAGTAAAAATTTACTTTTACAATGACATCTTAAATCGGAGAATTCTTAATTTCTAAAAAAGTCTTTTGTAAATTCCGGTGTCGGTCAACGATTTCTCATTTTACGAACAAAACTTCTCTGCGCCGGAAAGGGTTAATGGATTAAGATTTTCTGTTTAAGTTTCTAGTTTCTGTTAAAAGTTTCATTTTATGAATCAAAAACGCACACACAAAAATAAAACTTTAAATATCTGTTATATTTTCTTAATATAGTATATATCTTAATTTTTAATTTAGTCAATACATTTTTTAATATTTTGGCTTTAGAATAAATCTGTCATTATTCCGTATTTATTTTCATCAAAATTTGCCCTTTATATTCAGATTTTCAGATTTCATCATGCGCGAAAACATTTTTATTTTCTTGCAATCTCACTTATTTTTAAATTATCGTTTCAATATTTATTTATAAGTTTAAAGGTACATACATTCTTTAAAAGTAAATTAAATATGTGCTTTATATTTTGAAGCAGTTAGAATGAAACTTGGAACGCAGCGATGCTTTTTGCTTTTTCGATGCCAAATGCTATTCCAGAAAAACGAGCACCGTGTAATACTTAAGAGGCTTGTAAACCTAAAAAAATGAAATAAAATAAACAAATAGAGAATAAAAGGAGAAAAGAAGATTTTTTTATGTTCCTGAATCATTTAGAGCACCTTAGTTATCAATAATTTTAAGCGAAATTTTTATAATTGAACTTGAATTGCGTTATATAAAACGATGAATTTTGATACTGCGTACGCGGCGGCTAAAAACCTATGAATGACAAACAAAAGAAATTTTCAAAACATATTCATTTCTGTGTTATCTTCAACTTAAAACCAGAAAAAGGTAAGATTTTATTTTTTTCCTGATTTTGAAAATTAATTTTTTCCTGTTTTTTTGCTTTGAAAATATTTTTAAACAAGTAAGAAAATCATGCGTTAAGCATAGATTATGAAGCACTTTCCAACGCTTCTTGAAATATTTAACAAAACTTCATTATCCAGGGAAATAACGTATTATTGTCCATAGCCAAATATGTGTTCCAATACTTTTGAAAAGCCTTGTATTTCATCTAATTGTTAATATATAGACTATATAATGGTAAAATTTACTTCAGCAAGAAAATGCCTAACAGGTTGAAATTTTCCTTTCAGCAATTTATACTAATAGATGGAAACATACTTGACTATTTTTGTTTAGCCCTGTAAAATACATAGTAGCTTTAATACACGAAAATATTTTGCTAAATTTAGCTTAAAAGTAAATTCTCTTTAAACTACTTAAATCAAATTTCTAGAAATTACCATACAACGGTGACCATGTATCCAGTTATTTGCGAGACCCTGTATATCATTTTATCTGCATTCTACAGACATTTTTTAGTAAACTAAATGCACTCAATCGTAAAAATGCATAACATAATTGAAAACCACCTTTAAGTAAATTACGCTCATATTCAGTACTTTTCCGAGATCTTTTGTGCAACCCTGTATATCTAAATTGTGTAACAATTACCATTTCTATAAACCGTATGATATGCATACATCTAGTGAAACTTAAAATCGTATATCATAATTAAAACTGCATTTCATCCATCTAACAACCATCTTCCATAATATACAGGACTTCGGATAGAATATACTATTTGAAATCGTTTGTTTGTCCCTGTGAATGGTGTGCACTACGCATTATACATGAAATAACTCATATTAATCATCAGCAACGTATATAAATTTGATTATATATGAAATCGTTTACCATAATTAAAATATATCGCAAACAATTCCCCCCTTTATTATTATGTATTGGAATCCATTTGTGTGGCCGTGTAAATGAATAATAACTATTCTTTTCGCTGCATTCTTTACAAAATGCATATATGAGTGCACTTTGTAGGTGCATATAAATTTTAAGATGTTTTTCGGGGTGTAACATCTTAAAAGTTCATTTGAAACTTTTTCCCATAGGCCATAATGTAAAGGAAAAGTTTGACTGTCCCTGTAAATAAACTAATCATGGGAGAAACTTCATTTTCAATAGGGTTCGTGCTCGGGTAAACTTCATTAACATCCAAAAATTTCATGACAATCCGAGTATATTTACGAGAGTTAGAGCACGGCCAGACGGCCAGACAAACCGAATGCATAAGCATTTTTCAACTTTGTTGGAAAGTGCTAAACATTTAATATTTTATTTTTTTTCTCTTAAGTTAATTTATTAATTTAGTCAATATTTTTTACAAATATTTTGGCTTTAGTATAAAGTTAGAACTATTATGTAGTTTTTCCATTAAAATTTCTTCTTTATATGCATATTTTCAGATTTTATCATGCGTGAAAAACACGTTGTTTTTTTCTATTGTATGTATTTTTAAACTTATCATTTCAATGTATATTTATGAATTTACAAGCATACATATATTTTTAAACATAAATTTTAAAATGATTTTCATATTTAAATGAAGTTTTATTTTTATTTTTTAATTATTATACAAGTTTTGAAGCTGAGAACATAGTGATATTCTTTTCTTCTTCGACGTGTTTAAAAGTAGTCCAAAAGTAGTTCAAAGGTTTTCGAGTCATGTAAAATATACTGAAAACAGCTAATAATATTTCAACCATCATGCGCTTTCTTTTTAGAGAGTTTCATATATAAATATAATAAATAATAATAAAATTAAACATTGCATATGAACACGAACATAAACAATAGAATATTTTTCAACTGAGCGAAAAATTGACCAGACTGGAAATCGAACTGAGATACCTGGCTTACAAGGCCAATGCTTTACCATATAAGCTAACTGGGATATAAACGACGGGAATTTTTCGCTCAGATAACCTCAATGGTCATAATATCCAGTCTGTCATTAAAAAGGCTCGACAGAATAAACCGCAGGTAAAGGAACTTAATTTAACGATGGGTACGTATACTCTTATTTTAAAACATTCAAACTGATTGAAAAAATCATCATAAGAATTGAATAATTTCTAACTAAGCGAAAAATTACCCATCAGGCCGGTAATACAAAGGTAACAAACGTAAAGACTTACTTACTAAACTTTCTTCTATGACACTAATATAACATGAAAATCTAATAAATAAAGAAAATTTACAGTGAAAAATATTGGCTGTAAATAATAAAGAAGGGTTAATTAGACAAAAAAATATTTCCCAGTAGAAACCTTGGGGGACTACGAGAGGATTAAGATTTCCTTGGTAAATAGATTTTCACGTTGCTTCTTATATTATTTTGAGAATTTTTCTTATAATGTTTCATCGTTAAAAAGTCCTTCCGGCAATGCCGGGAGGAAGAGGTAGCTTTCATATACTTATATATTTATTTATTTATTTTAAGGTAAGTTACATTGTTCAAAAATACTAAGCTCAGATTAATGGAAATAATCTTATAAAATTAGTGATTTTATAAGATTGAATACTAGTTTTTGTCAAGACTGATTATTAATAGGAATTTTTAGAAATAGTCATCTTTTATTCAACCTGGTTTTATTTTAAGCGATTTAGAGAGTCACCAAATTCCACGATATCATAAAGTGTAAGCCATTTTAAAGCAACATTGTGGATCGTTCAGATCAGACCGTTTCAAAATGTTAGCCATAAGCAAAATTCAAAGTGCTACAACTCAATCATTTTTTAAGATATAGACAAAATAAAAAGTGTTCTGGAATCGTTGTTTTAAGTTCTAACACGGAAAAGAAAAATATTTTTCAACTTTTAATTTTTTCGCATTTAATTTTAAATTTTTTTAAAAATTTAAAATAGCCGCCATTATGAAACAAAATGGTGGATGATGCTGGCCAATGAACTCGGTCGAGACATTTGTATGTACTATGTACATACCAAGTTTCATTGAAATCGGTTTATAAATACGCGTGTTATCACGTGACAAAAATCAGATCGTTTCAAAATGTCAGACATAAGAAAAATTCAAAGTGCTATAACTCAATCATTTTGTAAGATATAGACAAAATAAAAAGTGTTCTGGAATTGTTGTTTTAAATTCTAACACGTAAAAAAAAAATATTTTTAAAATTTTCATTTTTTCGCATTTAATTTGAAATTTTAAATTTTTAAAAAAATTTTAAATGGCCACCATTTTGAAACAAAATGGCGGATGATGCTGGCCAACGAACTCGGTCGAGACATTTGTATGTACTATGTACATACCAAGTTTCATTGAAATCGGTTCATAAATACGCGTGTTATCACGTGACAAAAATAAGATCGTTTCAAAATGTCAGCCATAAGAAAAATTCAAAGTTCTATAACTCAATCATTTTTTAAGATATAGACAAAACAAAAAGTGTTCTGGGATCTTTATTTTAAGTTCTAACACGTAAAAGAAAAATATTTTTCAACTTTTAATTTTTTTGCATTTAATTAGGTAGCTTTCATTACAAAAAGTAAAAAGCTACCTATTGCAGCCGTCCGGAGGAAAGCACTTCCGGAAAATTTTGGTATATTTTCACCGATCATGACCCCCAGACCCCAAAACCACCCTCCGTTCAAATGTTGACATATATATATATATATATATATAACCATATATATATATATATATCTGATTTTTGTCATGCGATAACTAACGTATTTATGAACCGATTTGAATGAAACTTGGTATGTACATAGTACATACAAATGTCTCGACCGAGTTCGTTGGTCAGCATCATCCGGCATTTTGTTTCAAAATGGCGGCCATTTTAAATTTTTTAAAAAATTTAAAATTTAAAATTAAATGCGAAAAAATTAAAAGTTGAAAAATGTTTTCCTTTTACGTGTTAGAACTTAAAACAAAGATTTCAGAACACTTTTTATTTTGTCTATATCTTAAAAAATGATTGAGTTATAGCACTTTCAATTTTTCTTATGTCTGACATTTTGAAACGATCTGATTTTTGTCACGTGATAACACACGTATTTATGAACCGATTTGAATGAAACTTGGAATGTACATAGTACATACAAATGTCTCGACCGAGTTCGTTGGCCAGCATCATCCGCCATTTTGTTTCAAAATGATGGCCATTTTAAATTTTTTAAAAATTTTAAAGTTTAAAATTAAATGCGAAAAAATCAAAATTTGAAAAATATGTTTCTTTTACGGGTTAGAACTTAAAACAACAATTCCAGAACACTTTTTATTTTGTCTATATCTTACAAAATGATTGAGTTATAGCACTTTCAATTTTTCTTATGTCTGACATTTTGAAACGATCTGATTTTTGTCACGTGATAACACACGTATTTATGAACCGATTTGAATGAAACTTGGAATGTACATAGTACATACAAATGTCTCGACCGAGTTCGTTGGCCAGCATCATCCACCATTTTGTTCCAAAATGGTGGCCATTTTAAATTTTTTAAAAAATTTAAAATTTAAAATTAAATACAAAAAAATTAAAAATTGAAAAATATTTTTCTTTTACGTGTTAGAACTTAAAACAACGATTCCAGAACACTTTTTATTTTGTCTATATGTTAAAAATTGACTGAGTTATAGCACTTTGAATTTTGCTTATGGCTGACATTTTGAAACGGTCTGATCTGAACGATCCACAATGTTGCTTTAAAATGGCATACACTTTATGATATCGTGGAATTTGGTGACTCACTAAATCGCTTAAAATAAAACCAGGTTGAATAGAAGATGACTAATTTCTAAAAATTCCTATTAATATTCAGTTTTGACAAAAACTAGTTTCAATCTTATAAAATCACTAATATTATAAGATTATTTCCACTAATTTGAGCTTAGTATTTTTGAACAATGTAACTTACCTTAAAATAAATAAATAAATATATAAGTATATGAAAGCTACCTCTTCCTCCCGGCATTGCCGGAAGGACTTTTTTAAATTTTAAATTTTTAAAAAAATTTTAAATGGCCACCATTTTGAAACAAAATGGCGGATGATGCTGGCCAACGAACTCGGTCGAGACATTTGTATGTACTATGTACATACCAAGTTTCATTGAAATCGGTTCATAAATACGCGTGTTATCACGTGACAAAAATCAGATCGTTTCAAAATGTCAGCCATAAGAAAAATTCAAAGTTCTATAACTCAATCATTTTTTAAGATATAGACAAAACAAAAAGTGTTCTGGAATCTTTATTTTAGGTTCTAACACGTAAAAGAAAAATATTTTTCAACTTTTAATTTTTTCGCATTTAATTTTAAATTTTAAATTTTTTTAAAAATTTAAAATAGCCGCCATTTTGAAACAAAATGGCGGATGATGCTGACCAACGAACTCGGTCGAGACATTTGTATGTACTATGTACATACCAAGTTTCATTCAAATCGGTTCATAAATACGTTAGTTATCGCATGACAAAAATCAGATATATATATATATATATGGTTATATATATATATATATATATATATATATATATATATATATATATGTCAACATTTGAACGGAGGGTGGTTTTGGGGTCTGGGGGTCATGATCGGTGAAAATATACCAAAATTTTCCGGAAGTGCTTTCCTCCGGACGGCTGCAATAGGTAGCTTTTTACTTTTTGTAATGAAAGCTACCTAAAAGAATACAACAAATTATTATTACAATTTACTGTTTAGTAATACTGCTATTTATATTTAATCATTCTTCCACTCAATTTAATTTGGGAGTAATCCTCTAAAAATATTGCAGTTGTTTACTTCGATCTTTTTGGTCGACCTGGTGACAAACGTTTCTCTCGGTATGCCAACGCTTCCTAACAACTGAGTATTCTTTTAGATGAAAAAAAAACCCCAAAAGTTTTAGCATTTCAAATGCAAAATAGTGCTGTAAATGTAGTTTGCGTTTTATATTTTTATGAAGCTTCTAACCGAATTTAAGACTTTCTGTGAAACTTTTTACATATCTTTTGTGCTATACGCTATGTTGTATACCATTAAACAATTTTGAACGAGAAATAATACTTTATAAAAGAAATTAAGCAGCCTCGAGCACAAAGTTCTATCCCATGAATCACTCTTTTAGGAATAACAATGGATAAATTTTTTTATTTATACAACAAGAGAAAAAACTTTATCGCTAAAGTTTGTATTTGCAAAACCTAAACATAAAAACAAATTCTTTGAACATAGAAAGGAAATACTTCTTTTAAAATACCTGACTTAACCTTGCACAAAAATGCAAAGAATATTTTTTCTCAATTCATCTTTTGAATTTTATGTGGGTTGATTTTGAAGCAAGTGGCAATAAAATGTTTTTTAAAGGAAATGAATTTTTTTAGCTTTTTTAATTTTTATTTCTGTGGTTATCTTTTCACGTGTATTTATTTCTTTAAATTTGCATATGCTTGTGATATAAGTTTTTATTCTTCATTAAAATTTTATCGCGAAATAAAAATTGATAAGCAAAAAAAATTGCTCAAAATGGTTTGAATAGCAAAGAATTTAGTGTAATAAAAGTAAAAATATATGCAATTTTTGTGGTACATTTATGTTTCTGTGTGTTTGGCTCTGTTGTGCCTGTAACTTCTACGAAATTTTTCACCACTGTTACCAGACAAAAGTCTTTATCTACTTTAATAGCACGTAGTTGCAAACTAGTAACCTGAAAAGTAACTGCCGTCGTACTTATTAATAGTAATATTCAATTAAATAAGGCAAAAAAACTATTCAGAAAGTGTGGCGACAAAAAAATTGTATATGTTAGCTACTACGAGAAAAGCCTAATTACTGCAGGTGGAAACGTCCATCAGTTTTACAGAATCGAACTTTTACCTTTATCAAAATCAGAATTTCTAATTAATGAAGACGAAATACTTCATAGATGCATGATAATTTTATTATGTTCGAAAGAGTGTAGCATCATTAAAATAAAGTGAAAACTATTTTTTCTATTGGCTGTAATATAACGGATTTTTTTTATTGTCTCTGTAATAGAACTATACATCCGATTTTCCTAAAATTTGGAATGACTTGATAAAATTATGCAAAATTATATATTAAAAATTTCAAGCGATTCGGTTCGGTAATTTTTGCTCTGCTATGTGCGAACGGACAGACGGACAGACAGACAGATGGACTGAAGATAACTATAGATGATACGCATTTTCATAATTACGAACGCACCTAATGGATGTAATTGACTGCATAGTCAGCATATCTGACGATAGAAAAACAAAATAACTAACTAAGGTAAACATTTCTTTACAAAAATTACGTTTAACAGTTTAAGCTCTTAAACGGAAACTGGTAGATAAATTTCTTCAAAATGCCAAATGTCACATTGGCACCAGCATATTGCAAAGAAAAAATTCGGTTTGCGATATGCACGGGGGGGGGGGGGGGGAATGCATTGAACCTTTTAGAATTAAATTTGGTCGACTATTCCGGTGCCATTGTGACATTTCGAAATTAAAATTAAGTGGTAGTAAATTCAACTATCATCAGGCTTTGTACGTTTCAAGGACCTGTTACCAGAATATTTGTAAAATAATATCTGTCTTATTTAATGGGGAAAAAATAGTTTTTTAGATATAGATATCAGAACTTTGCGAATTTTCGGATATAAAACCACCTAAAATGCGCGCGAACCTTGATTATAATTCACAGGGTTAAAAGTTCTTAAAAGGCTTTGAAGCGTGCGAATCCTGATGAAACCACAAAGTAACGAGTAGGATGTGGCAGTTCCCAATTCTTTATTTCATATATGTTAAAACTTCTAGAAAAATGATGAACAGTAGCGTCACCGCTTTGGTTATTTACACCGAAATCTTATCAACAACAATTTATGTCAAGTTCTAACTGAATCTGAAGTTGGGTGAAAATCCGTGCGTTAGTTTTTAAGATTGAATTATTGCAGAAATTGGAAAAAAATCTCGATAAAAGCGCCATCTGTTGAGCGATTTACTCCAAAGATTAAAGATTACTAATTTATATCACGGACTGTCTGGATCAGAAGTTTGATGAAAATTCGTGCAGTAATTACAGAGATAGAGCAAAAATCATAAGTAATGCCGCATACCAGTGCCATCTGTTTGACGAATTACACGAAAATAATCAGCTCTATGTTATACAGCTGATTATTTTTAACGACTAACAGAATCTAAAGTTTTATGAAAATTGGTCCATTAGTTCTTGAGAAACAAATATTGTGGAAATCACAAAAGAGGCAACGCAGTAACGCCACTTTTTGAGAAGTATGCGCAGAAAACTAATCAGCTCCAGTATATATCAAGACCTAAATGAATCTAAAATTTGGTGAAATTCCGTGCATTAGTTCTTGCGATAAAGCGCCCACAAAATTTTTGTCACATGCAGAGTTACAGAATAACAGACAAACTCACTGACAGAAATTTTGTAAAAACATATTTTTTTGGGTTATCTGATCCTTAAAATGGGTAAATCTGTCAAAAACCAGAACGTGAAAATCTTCTCGAATCCAGCACTTTCTACTTGTAAAGATAGAAGAACGTAAAAATCATTACAGAAACATACATTAATAATACTTTAAATATTGCTCGAAAATGTCTAAAATAAGAACTTTTAAAATAGTACAACCCAAAACTCTTCGCATTAAATATATTTCAATAAGTATATTTAAAAAAATTTAAATATGTTTGAAAGTCTTCTGAAATGTCAAGATTTAAAAAAAAACATAATATATGTGCCTGACTAATTCTCCACTTAAAATATGAAATGTCTATAAAAACGTTTCGTATAATATTAGTCATTTAAAATTTTATCTTTCGCTTTAAAATCTATTAAAAGTAAGAAAAAACCCTGCTTTGCTAATGAAGTAGTAGCTTTCTGATAAACGTTCAACTCTTTTATCTGGTAATTTAATGATTTATACTTATAAACTTATGTAGTTTGGGAATTTTTAAAAGAGGTCTTACTATTTCAAATCTTGAATCACATTTAACATCATTAAAAATGTTAACTCATCGAAAATAACTTTGATCTGATCATTAAAAGTAATATATTTGAAATAGTACCGTATTGAAAATCAATTTTACCTCCGTTTTCAATTTCGAAAAAACTCTTAATCGAAATATTTCTTTTCATATTATTTCTTGAGATATTTGCATAATTGCCACAATCTTTCGTTTTTTAGACCGCTGTGATTGTATAAAAGCATTTTCTTTATTTAATGGAACTAATTTTGTCATTAACACGGGAGGACGCGCGCAGGGCCTAAAGCACCCAGCGTGCGTACGGTTTTTTATAATTGTAACCATTAATTTTTTTAAAGTAATCTTCACCACATTTTATCGCAAAATTTGTTAGAATTGTCTCCGTCTAAATTGAGCGACTGTTTTGATTTGATTTTATTGGTGACAAAGTTAAAACCAATCATACCCTGGGTACGCGCGCCTTCTCCCGGGTTAAATAAGATATAGGTTGCTATTTAAAAAAAAAACTGGTGTTAAAAAACACGAGAAGTTGGTAATTATACATAAGAGCTTCAAAGTTGTATGACAATAGTAGTATAGTAAGTATGCAGCATTTTATTTCTGCAAACATGCACAACAAGGTTGCATACTTTTTATGATTTCTTAACCCTTTCCGGCACGGGTAAATTTTGTAGTAAAATGAGAATTTATCGACTGACACCGGAATTCAGAAACGAATTTTTTAGATATTTTGAATTCCCTGATTTAAGCTTTTATTGTAAAGGCAAAATTTTACTAAAATATTACTGGTGCCATTCGCAAGTTTGGAATTAATTAAAATTAGGTATCCCAGACCGGGCACAGTGTGCCGGAAAGGGTTAAGGACTCTGGCACAACAATTAATGATTAGAAATTTTCCATTTAATAATAATAAAAAAAACAGAATATTCAACCATCACCGTTATTTTCAAATGTCGCAATATTTTTCTGCAGTGAAATACATTAAAAATACTGTTAAAATTTTGTAGCAAAAATGTGCGAACCTTGTACAATAACTTGTATAATTATTCGATTGAGAATAAAACGTTTGTTTTTTTATTTAACAGAAATGAAATTTTTATTTTTTTATATGAATAGTCCATCTAAATTATGCCGCACGATCTTTTGCCTGAAAAATGATTCCATTATAAAATCATTTTCAGCTCAATCTGATCAGGGTATATTGACAGCATCCAAAGGTGGGGACTGCATTCCTTCACTATCATCAATATTATACAACAAGAAAGAAAAAAATCATGCATCAAGCATACATTTTGAAGCACTTTTCAACACATTTGTAATTACGTAACAAATCTGCACCGTTTAACCCTCTGAGGGGGCAAAGCACTTCTACTCTTAAAATGCTAAAATCATTAATTGACACCCGAATTTAAAATCAAACTTATTTCATCACAGATAAAAGCTTTTCTTCACGTATTTGAGGAAATTTTCGTTTCAAAATTCTGGTGTCGATGTGACGTTTCTCAATTAAAGTTAAGTGGTACATATTTTATACCACCGCCCTACAAGGGGTTAAAATAAGAAAATATGATATCTTAACAATGTGAAGATGTACTACACATGTCAAAACCAAATTTCAGCTATTCTCATCTAAAATCGGAAAATTATCTGAATTTTTTAGCAGCCCTGTATATGATATACAAATTTGTATCTATTGACACCATGCATTTCAAAATTTAGTTCATTTAAGCGATACATATGTTTCAGTTGAAAATTTCTTTTTAGCTACTTAATTTAATAAAGAGAATGGTAAATGAATAGTTTTGTGCAGTCCTGTATGTGAGGTATAGAATTTATGTATAAAGAGTAATATGCAAACAGTTAGTTAAATTTAAAAGCGCATACCTGATTTTAAAACGTACTCTCCAGCAATTATTACGCACACCCGATTTCTTTTGAGTGTCCCTGTAAATTAATAAAAAATGCTACGAATGATTTGTTATAACGTGATCGTAGCGAAATTCAGTAATTTTAATCAGTTTCAATACATTTGAAATACTTTAATGTTTACAAATTCTCTCCAAGCGATTTTCCCCATATACCATAATGTAATCGAATTCTTTTGAGTGTCCCTGTAAATGAACAACCATGACTCATACATACTTCATATTAAAAACCAAATATGCTTTGGTGACACTATGTAAGCTTTATCAATTGCATGAAAATCCAAATGTATTTACGCAAGTTAGAGCGTGGATAGTTAGACAAACAAAACAAATTTATAAAAGCACTCTTCAACTTTGTTGGAAAACGCTAAAAAAGGCTTTACTTAATCATTTAACCCTTTGAGCTCTGATGGTTGAATTTTCTACCACATAATTTTAATTCCAAAATGTCACAATGATACCGGAATACTCAAACGAAATTTATTTTTAAAAGATTTAAAGCATTTTTTCGTGAATATATTAAACCGAGTTTTTTCTTTACAAAATACTGGTGCTGATGTCACAATTCGAATTTAGAAGAAAGATACTCCCCAGAGCTCAAATTGTTAACATTCTACTAAAAACAGAGAATATTAGCATGGAATAATACTGGTTAATAAAATTACTCCCCCCCTCCTCCCCTGATGTTACGGCTTACCAAGATAAAATTTGTAGTTGCCGCGATAATATTTTTGACAACTGTAGTGACGTCAAACTGATAGTTTTCTATTGTAGTCTTCATGAGTTCTCACATGTGCTATGGTACGATTATGTATTCAATGATATAAAATGGCAATCGTTTTTAGTTTTCACTGCTGTGAATGGATTCAGTTAGTGACAAACGTAATTTTTTGTCACAAGAGAAAAAAAAATCAAGTTATTTGTATTGCGAACTTTGAGTGCTTCTGTGTGCTGAGCATGTGCTTCATGACGTAAGGTTGTATCTTCGTAATTATTTTTTCTATTCTCATTCAGTGGGATAGATTTTCAACCCCTTGAAAGAAGATGAATGCATTTATCACATTTTTATTCAACTCAACCTGATTTTTGTTGTAAAGAAAAAATTTCGCAACCAATTTTTAACTCAGTTCGTGATATTCGAATGATATATTTTATATGAGCTATAATACAGAAAGAAATTCATTAATAAATTTCGCTTTATTTAATAGCGTTATAAAATAAAGCAATATTGCTATTTTAGGTTTCCGGGATGAAGTTAGAATATCTAAATTAAAGAAACCACTAAATTTGAAATACTTCTAGTACCATATATCGTCGATACCACGTCAAATTATCCAATATGAAAACAATGTTGCCACTGGTCTATTTTATTAAAATTCAGATTTCTTGATTGGAACCACTTTTCTGAAAGGGTAAATTTCTCCTAGTTTTCTCCTACAAGGTTTTACCGCTTCCCGATGGGTGTTGTTGCCGTTATTGCCTCAGATAAAATTAATCCCTAATTGGTACATTACCATCCGATTTTTATAAATAAAAATTTCACTCTGATGAATATACGAAAATACACTTATCCTCCTTTACAAATTAATTTTCTTGTAAATACTGGTGTCATTCAATTAATCAACATTTAAAAAATACAAGTACTATGCCCCTGATAGGGTTAAATAAAGATACATATGGTAAATTTTACTATATCAAAAAGTAGTGCTAAAGAAGAAATCCGAATTTCATAACAGGAGTCCATTGCAACATGATTTCCTAACTGAATAGTTTGACATGGTACCAGCAATATACTACCATGGGGGTCAGAGGTTAAATTCATGAATTGCGGTGAGATATTATGTATTCCGCTTAATATTAATCTCCAAATGTCACAATGGCACTAGAATTTCTAAATAAAATTTTGCTTTTATAATGTACTTGAAGAAATGCTTTAACTTATTTTCATATAATTTCGTCTGTAAATTCGGGTGTCACTCAATCATTTTAACAAATTATTATAATAAGCATTTTGCCTCCGAAATGATTAAATAAGGGGATTTATACGTTGGAAATATGATACTTTCCCCATATTTTGTTCCTAATTAATTTAGTATATTTACAAAAAGGAGATCAATTAATACTGAAAGTATTTCCTAACTTTTCCTTTTATGTGATGCATTAAACAGTCGCGATCGTAATATGCCTGCTTATTTCGGATTAGACCGATTATTATTTAACTGTTTAAGCTGTATTGGGTGAATTTCTTCAAAATACTCACATGTCACAATGGCACCAGTATTTTGCAAGAAAAAAATTTGGCTTATTATGTACTCAAAAAAAGAATTAATTTATTTTCGAATAACCTTGATCGAATATTCAAGTGCCATTGAGACAGTTGGAGATTAAAATTAAGTTGGAGACGAGTAACCGGTATGCACTTAGAATGGAGTTACGAATAAACAGGAGGAGACATTTAATGCCTATTAATTTTCGGTGAAGAAGCTGTCACAAAATGGCTACTTTTTTTAAATAATTTAATCAATAATTTCGTTTAACGCAAGGGCAAATCTTCCACCTATAAACTTAAATTGAAAATTTACTTTTATTTAAGCGCCTTATAGATGGTAATGCTATCTCAGTCAAATAGTTGAAATTTCTATTCATTTTTACTGGTGTCACTTAACGCCGGAATTATAACCCTGTACATTGATATTGACAGCAGGTTGTCTAGATTGTCACAATGTGGTGGAAATGCAGCGATTGACTACCGCCAAAGTAAATTTATATTTGGAAAAATTAATATCTGCTTCTGCCATTATTTATCATTAAGATTTTGAAAAAAATATGTATTTTAATATGGAGAAATTTTCTATATAAATATGCTAGTGATACAACCGTAAGAATGACCTTAAACAACCCCTCCAAAAGCGGTTACAGTTGTAGCCTTACAATATTAAAGACATGTCAGTTCCTCTTGATTAATAGTTCCATGGCTAAGGGATGCCACAGGTGACTATTTTTTAATTCTAACGTGCACCATTTTCTAAAACAGAAATCCTTAACGCACATTTTGCCAGCATTTGCAAAAGCGATGTATTTCAAAATTTGTATTATAAGGTTACTGATGCGAACAGAATATTAAAATAGTCGCCTGTGTCAGCCCTGTATACGTGCCACTTAAAATGATCATTCATTATTGCCACCAGTTGTTTTAAATTTTTATGTTTTCCTTTTTTAATCAGAGCATTTTTGGGATTGCTTTAGAAAAAATTCTGAAGAAAACATTAAAAATTAAGCAAAATATTCTCCTTTAATAATGTGTTTAGTAAAAAATCTTAAATAGAAATACATACCTTTTCTGTAACCATTATAATCAGCATGGTCATCACCCCTGTCCCCTCCCCCGAAAAAATAAAAAGAAATCATACCGTTGTTTATCAACTTATGGTCCACTCTGCAAAGTGATAAAACTTAACTATCGGTGAAATTTAAAAATTAATTTTCTGTAATTTTTAAATAATATTCAGCTTTCTCTTAACATCCGCGAGGGATAAGTTCTCGGAAATCACCGAGAATGTCAAAATCGCGATCGCAAAGCTGCCAGAGGCGATTGCTTTTATATTATTTTCGCACTATTATTTTTAAAAAATACATTTTATATTAACTTTTCTTGCAAATGTTATCAAAGCATATGGAAAAGATTTTTCTTTTTAAAAAGTCGTGAGAAGTATGCCCGAATGTTGATCAAAATTCGCGAATGTTATTAGACTCCGGTACTAAGCAATAGCAATAATTCTACAATAGACTCCCTCAAATCCGCAAACCAGAAACCCACTACTCTCTAAAATCCGCACATATTTTATGGATGTAACCAATGAAACCTTCAGTTGAAATATTGGGACAGAATTTTTTTTTTTAGTTTTGTATCAATCCCATATATTTTTTAATTTGTAATTTTCTTAATAATAATCTATTCATGTTTTTTTTCACAAAGGAATATTTTTTTGGGGGGGGGGATTCAAGATATTGCTTATATCACTGGCAATCACAATCTTCTTACCAAATATATTTATGGATTATCAAGATTTTTTGATTAAGCCTGGCTAAACTTATTTTATAATTTTGATGTGAATTAGTCATGTACTTTTATAAGGCAAGGTTTGTTTAATAATTTTGAAAAAATACATTTAATCTTTATAATGAATCATACACTATTGATTATTAACTCTACATTTGCTATTAGTATTTAATTCATTTTAAAAATTATCAAAATTTTTATTATTTTAGTTTATTGCTTATTTTAATATTTCATTATATTGAAATTATTCATTATATTTCCGAATTCACCATTAATTGTACTCAAGTTACTGTCTATAAGATGTAAACAAAGCAATGACCAGAAATCCGCAAAATTGTAAAATCTGCACAACCTTTGGTCCCAAGCTGTGCGGATTTGAGGGAGTCTACTGTATATTTATGGATATCTAGTTCATTGTCGTTATACTCTTTAACCTTCCGACCCTGTTCAAATTTTACTTAATCTTGATTAAAAACATTTCAAACCAGAATTGTTATTTTAAACATTTTAATTTATTTAATTGACTTATTTCTCTGAATCCGGTATTTAACTTCCTTTATGAAAAAAATTCTGGTTCGAATCGCATAAAACAAATTACAGTTATGGGTCGATTAGACCCATTCAGGGTAGGAAGGTTAATAAATAAAGTTCGAACATAGATTCCATAATTTCCTGAGTATAATCCGTGGATCAAACAATCATTTTGTGACCCAGAAACTTAAAAAAATAAAATGTATTTTTTTAGATCTCGATAACTATTTGACTCCAATGAATAAATAACATTTCTTGGCCTAAACGGAATTCATTGATCCGCAAATTATTCTCCGGAAATTATGGTGAATGTGTGTATCAGTGGTGAAAATCTACGGTCTTGAGAACAATTTCTACTTAATAACAGTACTTGCTTCATTGAATGGCAAAAATTCTGCTGTTAAATATGATAAATATAACTATTTAAAAATAGTGGTATCGGACGAGGATATAGTTTGACACACCTATTATTTACGATTCTTAAAAAAAAAGAACTATAAGAACAGTATATTAAGCTATAAACAACATATTTACTTATTCTTTATTGTGCTTCTTTTCAAAGAAGAGTTATTGCTAGTGCTCGGATTTTTTTTTCTCTTTTTCTTTTTTTACACTTGCTGCTTCTCATTTTTATTTTTTGCTTACTATATATTCCTTTTGAAACTCAAAAAACGGATACCTTTTCATTCAAGCACCTTTTCGTTTCACTGAGCGTATTGTAACTGCATTTCTCGTACTTCAGTTTTTAAAAAAGGATTATAAATTACATTTTACAGCCATATATTTCTTATTAAACAAAGTAAACTCTTTAGCAATATTCTCTCATTCATGTCTCAAGAATTCAAGTAAATTTTGGAAAATAGATGTATTGTCAACACTATACCCAAGGGTATGTCTGTCTACACTAGAATAAAAGTCATAAAAATGCATAAGGTAGCATCTGAATTGAAAATTTTTACAATCTTTGACTCTCGAAGAAAACAGCTGGGAAACGCAATGAAAGATTACTCACGCTACTTGCTGTTTCCATAGTGATGTATTTCAGAGATAATGGTTATTCCTTTAGGCTTTGTAAATAAATTTCCAAGACTTAGTTCATGTTTTAAAATGTATAAGAGCACTCATTTTTTTCCCAGTTTTTTTCCTTTTGCGTTTAAAGGCGAATAAAAAAAGTGGCAAAACAAGAAAAAGTTTTATTGGGAAAAGTGCAAATTTTCTTTGCATGGTATTATGACGGGAATATATATATACAGGGGTATCTTATGTATGTATTATCTGACATATGTATCTTATACATGCATTAGTTTATATATCTTATGATAAAACAGTTTGGTATAAGCAGCCAAAGTGGTAATCGATTTATTTGTTAAAAATACAGGGTGCCATACTGCAAGCTAAATGAAAATTTCCACATCTATAAAAATAATTTACATATATTAGCGCATATTTTCACGGAATCAACTTTGCTATGTATGAAACGTGCTGAAATCACGTGAAGTTCGGGAAATTCACTGTTACTTGGTCTGTGACAAATTAAACGCTATCATCGGCAGGAGTGTAAAAATCTTGACGCCAGAGGGCAGTAGCCCCCCCCCCATTAAATATTAACAGTTATTTTTCGTTTAGTATTTCGTCTATTTTTTTAAGCGATGAAATCTAATAAAATTTTGTGGGTCGAGTCTGTCCGCGAGCACCTAGATTTTTTCATCCATAATCATCTGTTTTCTGATTATTGAGAAACAAATTATAGTTGTTCATATTGTTTTTCAACAAGTACCGTGATGTAGTCCCACATTAGTTGAGGGGTTCACAACCATAGTAAACCAAGTCCATTTTGAAAAAAAGTCGGAAATTGCATGTCAAGTGTAGCAAATGGGAGGCGTTCGTACTATAACTAAGTTTTAAAAATATTCAGATCTTGGTGCAATAGTATACAGTACTTCAGATACAGTATAGTAGCCGAAATCTTTTGAGTGTTTTCTTAAATACTATTTGGTTTATTTTATACGGGAAGTAACTCATAGTAAACCTCAGCAACTTACATCAATTTCATAAAATGTGAAATAGTTTAATGTAATAAAAACTAGTCTCAAAAATTGTTTCCTCCGATACCGTTATGTAATGGGATATTTTTCTTGTGACAATGTAAATTAATAATAAATATATTTTGCACCGTAGACAGTACATAATACTTTACACATGCAAAGCTATTTTATTGTTTTCGAAAGAGTGTAATATCATTAAAATGCACTTGAAACTATTTTTCCCATTGAACGGAATGTAATAGAGTAATTTTGATATCCCCTGTATCTAAACTATACATCCGATTTTCAAAAAAAATTGAAATGACATGACAAAATTATGCAAGAATTTTCTATTCCAAATTTCAAAATTCATTTTTCTATTTCAAATTTCGGTTGGGTAGTTTTGCCCTTTTATATGCGGTCGGACAGAGGGACAGACAGACGAAGAGACAGACTAACGGAAAAAGCGACGACTATAGATATACGTATTTACATAATCAGGAACGCGTTTAAAAAATGAGATAGTCCATTTTGAAGGTGCAAATAACATGTTTTATTCACTCTCTCAGTAAAAATCTGTTTTTGCATAATTTCTCATATATGGCAACCATTTACAGACATGGTTTATAGTGAAAGTGGATAAAACAGATATTAGGCGCTTTCTAAGTGGTCTATCTCATTTTTTTAAGTGGACTTGGTCTACTATGGTTGCGAGCCTTTTGATTATGAGGTCGTCAAGAATGAAACTTGTGATTTCAAAAGGGCTAGGTTATCTACTATTATTAATGGTAAACTTCCACCAATAAATTTTAATAGAAATTTTCATCCTATAAACGCCAAATTCCAGTGAAACTACTGCCATCAATAAAGTAAAAATTTCTGTTCTTTTTCCGGGTGAAATTTTGCCCCGTTGTTAATCTGGCCCTATTGTAGCCACAAGTTTGCTACTTCAGGCCGTAATATTTGAGACACAAATAGTTCTGTTCCTGAAATGTTAAGCTCACACTAGAATTTGCGAAAAAAATAATTTGACAATAAAGAAATGCAGTTATACAGCGTTTCAACCTAAATCATCATTGGAAAATTATGTTGAAAAGTTCCGTTTCAAACCTTTATAATAGTTATGTGGTATAAAAAATTTCCTTACACCTTTCAAGGAGTCAAATAAAATAAAGTAACTATAAATAAAGAAAATAAAAATTTTGAATTTGAAATATTGCTAAAAATTGTGCATTTGTACAAATATATGTAGCACAATTTAGCTGATTTCATCTAATATTGCATTGACGTAAGTAAATAAAATAAACTTTTTCAGAAAAAAATATAACCGACTTCAATCAATGCTCTAAAAAGAGTTAAATAATTCTTTAAAATACCCTAATGATGAATTGTTATCTAATAACCACACACAGATATCATGTACCGACAAAAAAAAAATGGTTATAAGTTTAATATATAGAATTTAATATCCAGCAAACATGGTTTTTCGACAGAATATTTTTTACAAGAGATTAATTTACATATTTTCGATTTAATTTATGAGTATACACATATAAAAAGTAATGAATTACTTTTTGAAGTTGGTGCCAAACAATCACAATCAATAATGATTTTTACTATTTTATTTATGGTATTAGGCATAATATAACCACAATTCTTACTAACAATAGTTTGGCACCAACTTCAAAAAGTAATTCATTACTTTTTATATGTATATGTATATATTCATAAATTAAATCAAAAATATGTAAATTAATCTCTTGTAAAAATATTCTGTCGAAAAACCATGTTTGCTGGATATTAAATTCTATATATTAAACTTATAACCATTTTTTTGTCTGTACATGATATCTGATGTGTGGTTATTAGATAACAATTCATCATTAGGGTAATTTAAAGAATTATTTAACTCTTTTTAGAGCGTTGATTGAAGTCGGTTATATTTTTTTCTGAAATTTTTTTTTATTTCTCATTTTTTAGTTATTTATACCGTAATACTTAATTATGTCGAGGCTAACGAAAAAGACAGGCTACCGCGGCACATTTCTAGTATATTTTTTACAGACCGCTGGAGTCACGTAATGCTCGAATGCTTCAATGAAGGTGTCCAAAAAGAACGTCACGCAGGGGTCGTACATTTCTGGGAATTTTTCAGGACAAATATCAGTATTTATTTATAGAAACATACATCTAGATTTAACGTACGAAATGTCACTTTATTTTTAAGAAAATATTTTCTATGAGAAAATACTGGTGCTGAAGATTTTCTTGGTCTTAAAATTTCAGGACATGTACGACCCCTGACGTCACGTCATTCTAGTGGACTGTAAAAAAGTCATTTGGGATGCACCACCGTAACTTGTTTTTTTCGTTAGCCTCGTAATTATGTGTACTGGTACATGATGGCTCTTTGTAGTTTATTGACTAATGGAGACACTTTTCACTATTTGAAGTAAACAGCAAAAATATTGCAAACATGCAAGCTTATCTTATTTGCTAACAGCAAAAAATCAATCTGGATGCCGGCCGGTAACAGCATAAAAATTACTTTTAATTGGATGGTTGTTTAAAACTGTAGGTGAATTTTAAAGTGAAAAAAAATTTGTTCTAACACTCAGGTGTTGACAAAATTGGAATAGGACCACACCGGTATTTAACAGTCCTAAGGAGGATATTCCATCTACGTTATGATCACGTGATCAAGGCAAAAACTTCTAGTGTAAAGAAGAGAAAGCTTCGGCAGACCATTTTCATGGGTCAAAAAAGAGATATTCTATAACAAAGGGGGAGTGACGATGCAGCAAAAGGGTCAAATTTTTTACAATGTATTATGGAGCATACTCATGGGTCAAAAGAGAGATATTCTATAAAAGTCGTGGAGTGACGATGCAGCAAAAGGGTCGAATTTTTTAAAATGCACGTGAAAATTTAAAGCGACAAAAAATTGCTTGGGACTGATCAGTTTCCCTGCACCGTTTTCCGTTTCCTAGGCATTTCATTGGCTATTCGAAAAAAGGCTTTTGCATAATCATCTTTCAAAGTAGATGATTGACTGTCGTATCTCAGATTCATTTCAGGTGTGAAAGACACGTCGACAGAGAATAGTTTTGTGTTTTTAAAGCCATCTTGGAGCCATAAGATAACATGGAGACCCCTGAAATTTCAAGCGATATTGACCCCTCGTGTGATAGCTCTTTTACACTTTCAAACCAAAAGTTAATTATCAAAATCTGTGCATATTTACGAAATCACTTTAGTCTAGATTCGTAAATCAAGTATTTCCGAACACCTGATATTAACAACTGGGGAGGCCTATCACACACTCTAAAGATCGCCATTGGTTCTAGAGTGATGTTAAGAAGAAATTTGTCTGTTTCCGATAGGCTTGTAAACGGTGGTATGGGCATCATTAGAAAACTCAAATGGCCAGCACTTTCACGCGACCAGTTAGAAACAGGTGGATTCCCTGAAGCCATTTTCATCGAATTTGATGATGAGACAATAGGATCAAAAGAAAAAGATTTAGAAGATCTTGTAGCAATTACACCAACATGTGCAACTTATCAAGCTAATAAAGGCTAAGGAGACGTGGAAAGACGAATGCTCCCGTTGATTCTTTGTTGGACTGTTACAGTACATAAACTTCAAGAAACAACTTTAGAGAAAGCGGTAATTGATCTCGGAAAAAGAACTTTTCTAAAGGTCAGGTTTACGTGGCTTTAAGTCGTGTTAAAACATTGGAAGATATTGCTCTTAGTGACTTGGAACCAAGAAAATTATTGAAGAATCCGCATGACAGCAAACGTTGAGAGAAATGCAAAGATTAAGGGAACTGTAAGCTATCTTTCTGGGGTTTTCTTAAGAATATAAATAAATTATTTTTGTAAGTTTGACGACCTGATAATTATTTAAGCTTATTGGGAATTAATTGATTTTCCCGTTGAAATACAGGCAATCCAGAAAAATTCATATTCATAAATAAAACTGTTTAATATAATAAAGATATATATATATAAAAGTGTGTGTGTATATAGTGTGTGATTAGAATGCGTATCTTATATTGATTGTGCCGAAATATAAACAAAGAATAATACTACCATCGTAAATACACTTAATTGAAAGCGCCATTCCGATATTATGTGTTTTTTTTTTGTAAATGAGCATTAAATTATTACTTTTAATGCAATTGATCATTGCCAGTTATAAAAATGACTGACGATTGACAAATACGAAGACACCGATTGAATAAGATCCATCATTTAAATTAAATTATACTTATTTAGTGTAAAATTTTTTGTCGCCAAAATTGGCAATATTTTAAAAAATGGCGCCACGCTTGGCAACAACTTGACGGTAACGTATATAAATGCATAGATTTATATTAGCTTATGATTGAGAAAACGGTTGCAACAATCAATATTAATTCGCGAGAAATCACTAATTTTATTAGTTTTTGCTTCGTTACTTAAAAAGTACTGAACCAAATTTGGAAAGAAATGGTAACTATTCAAGAGCAACATCTTTCAATAAATCAAAATAATATAAATTGGATGGATAGTTTCATAGTAATCGGTGAACATATATAAGAAAAAATACATACGCGCCGAATTGATAATCTCCTCCTCGTTTTTTGAAGTCGGTTAATAATTATTAGTATTTAATTTGTAAAAAATATGTATACAATTTATAATACGGAAAAGAGTATTTTACACACGTATGTCAGGAGTGGAGTTCGAACCCACGGTTTCTTTCGTTAACCTCCATTTAACACCAATACTAGTTTAATCGGTTGGATAGCTGCGGTGTAATCGGTGAACATATATAAAAAAAAGTACATACGCGGTCGAATTGATGATAACCTACTCTCCTTTTTTAAGTCAGTTAAAGAAATTATAATACGGAAAAAATACTGTATGTTATACATGGATGTCAAGAATACGGTTCGAACCCACGATCTCTTTCGAGAACCAGAGCTTAAATCGGGCGCCTTAGACCGCTCGGCTATCCTAACGGCAATCTAAACGGTGAACAACGCCATGTTACTTTTCGCAAGTCTATTATTTTTGCAAACTTTCACTGATAAAGTACTGAGTTGGTAAAAGATCTCTGATACTGCGTACTAACGGTTAAAAACAAAATATTCTTAATAGCATAATTAGTATTTAATTTGTAAAATATATGTGTAAAAAGAATAATACGGAAAAGGTTCTTGCATATATGAATGTCAGGAGTGGGGTTCGAACCCACGTTCTCTTTCCAGAACCAGAGCTTAAATCAAGCGCATTAGACCGCTCAGCTATCCTGATTGCTATCAACTCAGGGAATTTATTCAAGGTCATGTTATTTTTCGCAAGTCTATTAATTTAGCACTCTTTCACTGATAAAGTATTGAGGAGACAAAAGATCTCTGATTCTCTGTGCTAACGGTTAAATACAAAATATTCTTCATAACATAATTAGTATTTAATTTGTAAAATATATGTGTAAAAATTATAATGCGGAAAAAGGTTATTGTATACATGCATGTCAGGAGTGGGGTTCGAACCCCCGCATTCTTTCGAGAACCAAAGCTTAAATCAGGCGCCTTAGACCACTCGGCTATCTTAACTACAGTCTATTCGGTGAACTTATTCAACGTCATATTACTTTTCGCAAGTCTATTATTTTGGCACTCTTTCACTGATAAAGTATTGAGTTGGTAAAATATCCCTGATACTCTGTGCTAACGATTAAATACAAAATATCCTTAATAGCATAATTAGTATTTAATTTGCAAAAATTATAATACGGAATAGGTTGTTGTATACATGCATGTCGAAAGTGGGGTTCGAACCCACGCTCTCTTTCGAGAACCAGAACTTAAATCAGGCGCCTTAGACCGCTCGGCCATCCTGACTGCACTCCATGGTAGGAACTCATTCAACAGTTTTAATTAGCGAAAAATCACTAATTTTAATAGTTTTTGCCTGTTTACTAAAAAATTACTGAACCAATTTCTATGAAATGGAAGTGGTACCAATCCCAGAGTAAGCTCTTTAACACCAAAACCAAATTAATCAGTTGGATAGTTTCGGCGTAATCGGTGAATATACATTAAAAAAATATATACGCGATGAATTGATAACCTCCTCTCCTTCTTGAAGTCGGTTAAAATATTCTTAATAGCATAATTAGTATTTAATTTGTAAAATATATATGTAAAAATTATAATACGGAATAGGTTCGGAAACTTATTCAATGTCATGTTACTTTTTGCAAGTCAATTATTTTAGCACTCTTTGACTGATAAAGTATTGAGTTGATAAAAGATATCTGATACTCTGTGCTAACGGTTAAATACAAAATATTCTTAATAGCATAATTAGTATTTAATTTGTAAAATATATATGTAAAAATTATAATACGGAAAATTATTGTACACACGTATGTCAGGAGTGGGGTTCGAACCCATTGTCACTTTCGAGAACCAGAGTTTAAATCAGGCGCTTTAAACCGCTCGGCCATCCTGACTTCACTCGATTGTAGGAACTAATTCAACAGTTTTAATTACCGAAAAAACACTAATTTTAATAGTTATTGCTTAATTACTAAAAAACTACTGAACCAATTTCTATGAAATGGAAGTGGTACCAACCCGAGAGTAAGCTCTTTAATTTAACACCAAAACCAAATTAATCGGCTGCATAGTTTCGGAGTAATCGGTGAACATACATAAAAAAAATACATACGCGTCGAATTGATAACCTCCTCTCCTTTTTGAAGTCGGTTAAAAATGACATAGCTCACTCTCGGAAAAGAACTATTTAAGTACTACCATAATTTCCGACGCGATCCAGAAATTTTATGTAGCAGTTGAAGCCAAACATTTATCGCAATTTAATGAGCCGTATTTTATTTTTTTTATTTTCCGATAATCACAGTGCTTCCGTAATTTCCGGCTTATACACCGCGGCTTATTAGCCCTTTGAGCCCTTTTGGATAAATTTCTTCAAAATTCCAAATGTCACATAAGAACTGGTATCTTGCAAAGAAATAACTCGGTTTAGGATATACACGAAAAATGCAATAAACACTTTTCAATTAAATTTGGTTTGTGCCATTGTGACATTTCGAAATTAAATTCAAGTGGTCAATCATCATACCGCAAAGGTGTAAGCCTTTTTCAAACTGAAAATTTTATTGAAAAAAGAAACCATATAAGAGCTAAGCAGAAGTAAGTCAATGTTTACCGTAATTTCGGGTGTATAAGCCGCGGATCAAACAATTCTTTTTGGACCCAGAAATCTTATTTAGTGATTGAAGACAAATATTTACGGCGATCTGACTAGTAATATTTGTTTTTTTTTAAATTCTGGGTCGAAAAAGAATTGTTTGAGCTGCGGCTTATACACCCGAAATTACGGTATTTAAAATACCGTAATTTTAATTATAAAAATACCGTAATTAAATTATGCAGATGCCCTGTAATGCCCATGGTAGCATACAGAGTAGCGACTGTGCTACTTAGTGGCGTAATCAGGGTGTGCCCGAAGACTCTGAATACTGGTATTTTTTTAAGTTATGTTCACTTTATCTTACCAGAAAATATTCTGCTATTAATCAAGGAGAAGAACGCCTTACAATATCACTGATTTTGAGCATCCCCCTGGTTACGCCCCTCAACTTTTTAACCATTTGGGAAATTATTGTTGATTTCGGCCGAAAATATAACTACAGTTCGCAAAAAAAATTATTTGTACACTCTAAAATGTTTGATTTTTAACTAAATAAAAACAGATATGTTGTCAAAAATAGTTTTAATACAGTATGTATACCGTGCGTTTTAAATTAAACAACAGAAAATTTAGATAAAGATGTAAAATAATTTTCTAATAGGAAAAGTTTAACTGTTTCTTGCAAAACAAGTATTTGTACATTTCCCCATCCTGATATACTCTGTGTTCTATAGTATTTATCATTCAAAGGACTACTTATACAGAAGCTGTTAATAATTTTTAACTCCATAATATATTTGTCTGACAATTAATCTAATTTGCTCTTGAAGCAGTTGAGAATGGCCTTAACTAGAGAGAAACCTCTAGATATATAAAATCCTATTATTGAGCATCATAAAAACTGAAACTCGCAACAAGAATTTGAAAAAACTATTAATTTACCGTTTACAACATTTGAATGCATAGTGAGAAAGTAAGAAGTTGGATGCATCGAAATTTAACGAAAACCAGGACATCTCAGCAAATTAACAATGAGGAAAAAAAGGAGTATTGTTAAAAAAAACTTTAAAAATCCTATGGGTTCAGTTCATAAATTTGCTGGAAACCTTGCAATGTCTTCTGACATTAGAATAATACCTCGAACAATAAGAAATATTCTTCTCAATGCAGATTTTAAAAAAAGAACCTCAAGGAAAAATCCATTCATCAGTGAAACAAATCAGTGAAAATGCTTTCGCATTCAGAAGTAAATCATTGGGATCATCATCTCTCATCAGAAAACAGTAATTTTTTTCTGATGAGAGAAATTTCAGAATTTTCTTACCACCAAGCATTCGAAAACTTTGGCGTAAAAATAAAACTGTTCTAGATCCAAAACTTATACTTCAAACTATCAAGCATGTTGAGGGGAATATTATGGTTTCGGGGTGTATAGCTTATAATGGAGCAGGACATATGGAATTTATTGACATTGGAATGACAGCTTTAACATACATTGATGTGTCGTGGCATAATTTATTATACAGTGCTAAGAAATTACGCGTAGAGGAAGCTTTTCACTTTCTGCAGGATAAAGAGAAAAGCACACTGCTGCGATCACCAGCACATGGTTACTCTACAATACTCGAAGGCGATTGGTAACGCCTCCACAATCTCTAGACTTGAATCCAATAGAAAATTTGTGGATGCTATTGGATGCAAAAATCAAAGAAAAAATATGTATCAGGGAAAAACAGTTTTAAAGAAGCTCTTATTTAGTCATGGAATAACATAAACCATACCGCTACAAAAACGTTGGCGGAATCTATGTCACACCATCTAGAAGTAGTCATATATTTTTTGCTTAAATCTTTTATTTAATTTCATTATAATTAAAAAAATGAAGTGTACAAATAATTTTTTCCAACTGTAAGTCTGCATTATTTTGTTAATTCCTTTCTTCGGTACGATTAACTCCATGGCAAAAACTTTTGAGCGCGCACGTGACGTGAGCTGCAGTTCTGAACAGATAAATATACTGTTAAAAATCTATTGCATTTGCTGCATAGTGCATACGCACTTCTCCGCTTATATAGAAAACAGTTAGTTGAATATATTATAGAGCATTCTTATTGCTCAGAATAGAGATATTACATACAAGCGGCAGAGTGAGTATGCAGTAAATGCTTCAGATTTTTAACAGTGTAGATGCTTTCAGTTGGGACGGTGCCTCCGTAGCAGAGTGGTTAAGGCACCATGCCGCTATCCGCTTGCGAGCGTTGGAGGTTGTGGGTTTGATTCCTGATGGCTCCTTTGCACACGCTCTTTTTGTGTTACTCCCGGTTGTATTCCTGTTGTGTTTTCAAATTTATTTGTGCTATTTGACTTATAAGCAGTCTTTCATATCAAGTCAGATACACGCTGTTCAATAAAATAAGTTTCAGTCGTGACGATATTTATCGCGTTTTGCTTGGAAACTGACTCCAATTAAACGATTGTTTACTACATTTCTTATTTAATACAAATCATGGAAAATGTTTCCACTGCTTATAAAATATTCAAATATGGAATTCAATTTTTATGAATTTTTTCAGTAACATACAACAACAAAAATAGAAAATATAATGCAGCAACCGTTTGTTTAGTGTCAGTTTCCAAACAAAACGTAATGGCTGGCGTCACACCGAAAACGAATGGTGAAATTATTAAATACCTAAAATTATTTCTTTTAAATATAGAATTTATTTATAAGTCTTAAATTTTAATCTTTGAAAAAAAAATTATTTTCCAAATGCTGGTTACTATTTTTAAATTAATATTTTTTATTTAAAATAAAGATTTCATAATTGGGAAAACTCTTTTGAAATGATAAAATTCGCACTGTCTAATGAAGTTCAATTTAGACGAAAACAGTAGAAATTTTACTATTTCTGAAAAGTGGTGCCAATCAAGAAATCTTAATTTAAAAAAGTAGCCTGCTGGCAAAACTGGTAGCATATAAACTCAAGAGCGAAAACATTATGACCACCTACCTAATAACGTGTTGACCCGATCCGCAAAATAGCTGCAAACAACCTTCGCGTTGTTGCCACAAATTATTGGTAGATTACCGGAGATAAATTGTATTAGTTTTTCAAGCAGTAGTCATGCCTATCCGGGATATTCCTAAATGGTTGTTTATAAGTATGGGCTGTCATTGAATGACACCTGAATATGCTCTGTCGCATTAAGATCCGTTGATTTAGACGACTAAGACGTTGACTGGAATTTAGTTACTGGATGTTCCTGGAACTAATCGAACACAATTTGTGTCACGTGTCATTGAGCATCGTCTTGCCCGAAGACTCCATTTCCATTTCGGAAGACAGGTAACACGTAATGGTGCAAATGATCTGCAACAATGTTCAGATAGTCCGTGGCTTTCATGCTACGTTCTACATGAACATAGATGCCAACCACTCTTAATTATTCCGGAGTCTGATCAAATATTTGCATGCTGGAACCGGAAAAAATACACAAGAGAATGTGCCTTCATTCTACTATGCAAAGCATCGGTTTCATTTTAAAATTTTTTATCAAATAAAATTTCCGGTTGAAAGCATACTCATCTTGGCTCAGACTCCGGAATAAATTAAGAGATGTTGGCATCTATACATGAAGCACAGATCTCAGGATCCCAAGTAAAAACGTTTCCCAAAGCTTGTCACAACTGTCTTGTGTATGACCTATTATAGTATTAGGGGGAGTAACAGTTGACGGCAAACCCAAACACGTCCATCGACACGTTGAATGACGAATTGTGTTTCATCCGACGAGGCAACTCTCACCCTATGTATCGTAATCCAGTCATGATGTTTCCGGGCCTACTGTAGAAGTATTTGGCAACGATGCTCCGTCAGCAGGGGTACATGAATAGGACGTTAACCCTGAAGTTTCACATTCAACAGTGTCAGGTGAATTGTATATTACATAAGAATTCCATATGGACCTGTATTGTCTTAGGATATAAATTGAACCGTCTCTTGATTTTGGTTTACCAAGGAGGGGGGGGTCTCCGACGTTCTTTTTATTTGATAAAGCCTTGGTGTCCAACAAGATGGATTTTACTTAGAGTGTTACCGTCATTCCTTAACTTTGTACAAGTGCTAACAACAATATGTCCCGAACCACCCATGAGACGTGCTGTTTCGAAGTTATACGATGATTTGAGTCGTCGGGCTACTAAATTCTGCCGTCTGTCCAAGTAGCTTAGATTAGAATCATTTACCCTCACAATCGGATGTAAGCGAAAAATGATTCCTGATATTCCATAGCACCTTTAACTACCATTTCCACCAGATTATGTGCTTTTTACGTCATCCAGGCAACTTCATTGAAAAATGCTTGGTTGGTCATAATGATTTGGCTCTTGAGTGTATGCTACCAACAGTGTTTAAAGTTTAAGGAATTTGTTAATGCAGATATTCCAATTTCATACCATCAATTTAAAATAGCAAATATTGCTTAATTTAACAGACATTCCATCATTAAGTAAAGCGAAATTTCACTTTGAGATATTCTGATTTGAATTCAGATTCTCCTTCTTAGAATTTCTCTCTTAACCCTTTCTGGCTCGGGCGAAACTTGTTATTAAAATGAGAAATAATTGACTGACATCAGAATTCACAAACGAATTCTTTAGATATTTTGAACTCAATAATTTAAGCTTTTATTGTAAAATCAAAATTTTACTAAAATATTATTGGTGCCGCTTGCAAGTTTGAAATTAAAATTAGGCATCCCAGACCGGGCACAGTGTGCCGGAAAGGGCTATGCCGGAAAGGGAAAAGCTATGGGATGTTAATTCTGGTCTCTCCTCTGCTGCGCCGTTGATGTTTGGCGAATAATGGTAGAAAAAAAAAAGAAATAATATTCTCCAGTGGCAATCTTGGTACTGTAGTAATCTTGAAATTTTGCATTATTTCTAAAATTTTCAGTCATGATCATTCGATAATTTTGATTTCTTCAAATAGTATTAACACTCTGCAATGGAAATACTACTCTCTTACAGAAATCTCTTACACAAATTTATTCGCTTGAGACCATTAACGTCATGCACAAGAGAAATCTAGTAAACAATGTGCTTTCAAAATATAGCGGTGCGAATAAAATATAAAAACAGAATCATGCATATATTCAGGATTATTGGGAAAAACTTTAGGTAGAGGGTATAGTGAAGATAGAGGACATCACAAAAATTCAGATTTGCCTAGCTCAACCTTTTGTGAGAAACGTCATGGAAAAGTAGTAAGACAGGTACAAGGAACGAAGAGACACAACACTGAGGTCATCTTAAATAATTTATTGCTCAAAGATAGTATATGTGGCATGGCAGAAGATATGTGAAAATATCACAAAAGATTATCAAAGTTTTCATCATTGCTATCGATGCATGCATTCCACCGTCGTCTGGCCAAGATTGGCAGCCACGTTCAAATACACTTGGATTTTCTTGGATGTCCGACGAGTCTTGCAATTAGATTCATATCAAAATCCACAAGAGTTGCGTGCAAAGTACTTTTCAGTGCACCCCAAAGAAAGAAACCTATGCTGCTTAACGCCTTCCGGCCTGGACAAATTCTATTAGTCAAATGAGAAATTATCGACTAACACCGGGATTTACAAGTGACTTTTTAAGAAATCAAGAACGCCTTAATTTAAGCTTTTATTGTAATAACAAGATTTTATTAAAATATTATTGGTGCCAATTGTAAGTTTGGAATTAAAATTAGGTGTATACAAACCGGACACACTGCGCCGGAAAGGGTTAAATCAGGAAAGCGTAATGGCAAGGGTACAGTTTCACAACGGCCAATCCGTCGCGCGTCGTTAAGAAACACCTCATTTAAATGTTCATAAACACATTCGCCATTATGGGGAAGTGCCCCATCATGTTGAAACAACCTATGGCGTCTGCCATGTTTGTGTCATAGTGTCAAGTAAGTTTCGTAGAACCTCTTGCAAAAAATACGATAATCCGCATATGTTAAAGATGATATAATATGCAGCACCACCACCACAGCAGACATAGCACCACCTATCGGGAAACGAAACCTTTTTCTACTATATGTTGCTATGAGAATCTGAATCTTGTGATGTCCCCTTCCTACCCACTCTTAAAGTTTGTTCCTATAATCCCTGGATACTCATACCCCTTCGAGCTCTGATGGTTGAATTTTCTACCACTTAATTGTAATTCCGAAATGTCACAATGGCACCGGAATATTCGAACAAATGTATTTGAAAAAAAGTTTAATGCATTTCTTCGTGTATATGCTAAACCGAATACTTTATTTTCACAATACTAGTGCCAATGTGACACTTGGAATTTTGAAAAAATTTACCTACCAGAGCTCAAAGGGATACAAATCATTGACTGATATTTGCAAACACTCGACCGGGAAGTGATAATGTTAATTTGTTTAACAAATCTTTCTTCTCGATAAAATGAGGTAGTTGATTCCCGTTTGTTTATTAGATACTGGAAAATCACTAGCCTGTTTTATGTAGGTCACCTTGGTTCAATATATCAAACAAAACATGAAAAATTGTGTATGCTTTCTGCTTTTGTATGTCTCTGTAAACGAAAAAGAAGAATTACATACTTTATCAAAAGACTCATCTATTACATTTACAATATCAATACACAGCCTTAATTATGATCGAATTGATTTAATATATAGAACATAAATTTAATTTGTAATACATATGTATATATGTATAGCGTCCAAAATGTTCCGTGAATGGCCTTATAAAAAATGAAAAAGATAGAAATATAAAAATATTTATTTCATTTCAAATTAATCTTCATTAGCATCTGAAAATTTTTGTAAAACTATTGGAGATTATCGGCTAATACTTCGCTTGGAATCATCTGAAAGTTGACCCGACGTTGTTGAATTTCGGGTATATTTCCAAATTTTAAGCCTTTCTTGACTCTCTTGAGGTGGGGGAACAAAAAAAAGTACGTCGCATCAACACATTCTACAAGAAAGCCAGCACACAAGTATAGTGCCTAGAACTTTATTGTGTGGCTATCAAAAAATATAAAAGTTTTCAAAAAAGAATTTCATGAATGTTGAATTATACTGAAAGATCCATGGTGATTGCAGCGACATCAATTAGATAAAACGTAAATAATACACAAGTATTTAATTGAGAAAGAGGTTCTAAGAAAACTTTTAAAGTGATGGCAGATGTCGTTGCAATCAATATTTGTTGTTCAGCATTTGTGGGATTCAATTTTTAATACTGTTTAACCCTTTCCGGCGCAGTGTTATCACTCCGGCCACACCTAATTTTAATTCCAAACTTACAACGGCACCAATATTATTTTAGTAAAATTTTACTTTTACAATGACAGCGTAAATCAGGGAATTCTTAATTTCTAAAAAAGTCTTTTGTAAATTCCGGTGTCAGTCAACAATTTCTCATTTTACGAACAGAAATTGTCTGCTCCGGAAAGGGTTAAAGCATTATAAGAAAAGACTGCTTCCACATAATATCATGCTCAACGTGACTTTTATAGTATAGTCTACCACTTACGAGTGAAGTAATTGAGAAAGTTCTCACTAGATGTAGGCTTATTTTTCCACATTGGGTCAACAATGGAGTTATGAATAAAGAGGAGGGGTTATACAGTGTGTTTCCTACGAGTTGAAGTATCTGAGGACGGTATTTTTTGCTAATTTACTAATTTTTATAATTTACTAATTTGTTAAATCGGACCAACAATTTCAGATCACCGACAGAAAAGAAGCAATTTAATAACTTTTTGTTATAAATATGGTTTCGTTTTCTACTTTTTTTACTGGTGGAAGTGTACCCAGGTATTATAATCAATTTAACTGACAAAAAGAGGAGTCTTTGAAGCGTACGAGACCTTTTATGGCATGTTGTGTTATTAGAGAACTTTGAATATTTTCGCTATGCAAATAATATGGGGAAACTGTAATATTTTTTGGTTAACACGTATACGTTTTATTGATATGTTATTTAAAACATTTCCAGAAAAGTTGAAAAGTGTTTCTCCATTCGGTTTGTCTGTTCGTCTTTCCGTTTGTCCACGCTCCCCATACTCTCTTAAATATACCTGAACTTTTCATACAATTGAAAAGCATTGTTTAGGGACACATAGGAATTTGTGGTATTATACATGAAGTATGGGATTTATAGTTCATTTACAGGGTCACCCAAAAGAATTCAATTGCATTATGGTATAAAAGAAACAATCGTTTTCAGATTATTTTATTGATATTACACTATTTCAAATGTATTGAAACTGATATAAATCACTGAATGTTTCACTGCAAGATGATTACGATAGATCAGTGCAATCATAGTCTGTGTTGTTCATTTACAGGGGAATACAAAAGAAATGGTTTACAGTGTTGTCTATGGGTAATAGCTGTTTGACATGGGTTTTCAATTTCGGCATGTGCTTTTAAACTTAACTATTTATTTGCATATTACTAATTGTTATAAATTCAATAGCCTATATACAGGGCTGAACAAAAAAACGAGCTATTTTTTCTAAGAGCGGAATATGATATAAAAGAGTATATTTAACCTAATTATATATGTATTTCTTAATTGAACTAATTTTTGGAATGCATGCAGTCAATAGATACAAATTTGTATACCGTATACAAAGTTGCTCAAAGGATTTGAATAATTTCCAAATTGTAGATGTGAACAGCTAAAATTGGGTTTTCAAGTGTGTGATGATACCCAATTTTTTTTCTTTCCAATATATGGTATATTTCATATTAGGGATCTTCAACTGTGGCTTGCGGGGTACAAAGCCACCGTAATTTTAAAACACAAGACATTTTCTTACTTAATGAGAGAAACTTTGCGATAAATAAGTACAATAACAATTCAAGATTACAGATTGATTGTTGTTATATAACTGTGGTGGTTTTCTGGTCAGTGTCGCTAGAGGGCTATTTTTTGAATTTGGATTTCCCCATCGTCATCACTTTTTGAAAATGATGAAATTCGCCTTTTTTAATGAAATTTTAATTTATGCAAAAATAAGAAGAATTTTGCAATAAAAAAAATGTTGCCAATCAAAAAATCTGACAAATAAAGTAGACCGCTAGCAACATTGTTTCTTACACATGTATCCATAAATTAAAGAATAAACACTACATTCAGCTTATTTAAAAGAATAAAATATATGATATGTATAAGCAAATATTACTACTATGAAATGGTGTTACTCAAATTCCCCTCCTTGTAACTCAGTTTATCAAAAAAATAAATATAAAAGTGTTACTCATACTTTTCTGGAAAATGTATCCATTATTATAAAAAAGTTAATATATCATCTGCTTTATAGAGGTCTTGAAAGTAAGTTTATTGTCTGAAAAAATTACAGGTATATAAATTATACCATGTCACCTGCATTTAAACAGAAGAATACATATCCTCAAAAGAGAAATTTGGCAAAAAAAGAGGCACTTTCTATGAAATATATTTACTATCTTATGTAGCCGTAAGCGGTCAGAAAGTACCCTTAAAATGAGTTTTTATTTTTATTATCATGGACCGTTACGAATGTTAAGCTGTAAAAATGAGATTTATAATATTTTGAAGTAATAAACATTCTATCTGAATAAAACAAATCGAAAAGAAATCCAATAAAATTCTCAATAAAGGACGACGTTTTAATGCATATGATAATCCAGAGTATGAGCCTATAAAATGGAATCATCGAGAAAATCTGTATTTAATGGAGGATTAGTTTAGTTTACTCTGATACATATTAAAAGGTTATAAGAGCCCATCTTATTTTATAATAAGTAAATCTCCATTAGGTTTTAGGAACAGTAATGATGTTGAATTATTTAAAAGCAGGATTTTCGTCATAAGTAACTCGAAATTCAATATACTGTACAAATTATAGTAGTTTACACTACAGTAATTAGGCTGTGTTTTACTCAAACTTACCGCCATTCTGTCTAATGGAGCACAATATTTTAAGTTTATAATCCCTTTTCACATTTCAGTATGAAACATTCATGTTTAATAAGGGATTAATCCATGGAACTGTGAGTAGAAATGAACTGACATATTCTCATAATGCTGAAATTTTAACTGTAACAGGTCTTGCAGTGACGCAATTTACCGCCGGGATAAACTTCCACCATCAAATTTAAATAGAAGTTTTCTACCTATTTAAACGCTTTTATAGTTTAGGCAGAGGGTCACTCATAACTAAAAAAATGTATATTTATTTTTATTGGCGGAAGTTTATTTAGGCTATTGTCACAATGTATGTTTAGTTTATTTGCAGGTACTATGTGTTAATAATAGAAATAGATCACTAAGTTCAGTTTTTTTGTGTGATTAGATAAAATAGTGTGTGTTTAAAGACGGATTGAACATGAAACTATTACCGTAATTTCGGGTGTATAAGCCGCAGATCAAACAATTCTTTTTGGACCCAGATATCTTATTTATTGACTGAAGACAAATATTTACGGCGATCTGGCTAGTTATATTTGTTTTTAAAAAAATTCTGGGTCCAAAAAGAATTGTTTGAGCTGCGGCTTATACACCCGAAATTACGGTAATAATGACATGTCCTTAAAATAGTAATGCTTCAGCCATAACCACTTTAGATGTTGCTGATTATTGCCAGGAAAAATGTCCACCTGTAAATATAATTAGAAGTTTTTTTCTCATATTTAAACGACTTACTAATGAAAAATTTCAGTGATAATTATTAACAGAAAGTGATATTAATTTTATAGCTAGAAGCTTACTTTAGAGGTTATTAAACCCTCGTTCACGGTATATTGTAAAAATCTAAACAATATCCTGTCAGTGTCAGCGTGAAAGATTATTATTCTTGGTCAAACTGACACCAGTAAAAACAAATAGATAATTTTACCGTTTTTGTGAGAAAATATTTTAATGTAACAGAAGTTTAACACATTCGTACCCAGCGTCTTTTGCGTAAATTTTATTTGGTTTGCACCACTATTTTTAGAAGATGTAAGTTTAGTTCATTAATCACGAAAATGCATCATTTAAATAAAATAATTATTGCTTTTCTTTTTTACCGGTGCCAAAAACAGTGCTGAATGCACCTTTTGAAGCGTCCCTAAAGAGGGACGCTAGACACTAATGGGTTAAGTAAAACGAAATATTCTATTAAAATTTGCTGATGGGAAGTTTGCCCCCATTGCAATAGGAAACTGTTGATTCGATTAAAATAAAAGCAGCCGGCATCATGCGACCCCCTCCACAGTTGCTTCTCTCGCAAATAATAGATAGTATATTATAATCCTCCTTCTTCAATTATTGATTGTTTCAAATGTTTAATTTTTGTTTATTAATTATTACATTGGAAACCCGAGGCTGCGTTGACCAAAATATCTGGTTCAATAGGCAGCATTCTAACTTCTCTTGAGACACAAAAATCTTAAAATCTCTGCTTCATCTTGTAAAATGATGTTATAATCAAGTGTCATCGTCTGAAAATTTTCAGTTTTTCAAAAATAAGAAATTTTTACTACTTAAGAAATAAAACGATTTATCGAAAAATGTTTTAAACTTTTTTGTTTTGGTTTAAAACAAAATACTTTGAAATATCGGGGAGTTTTTTATCTAAAAATAACTCGATATATTTAGGCAAGTTCATATATCTGCCTTTTCATCCTATTACCTTTGATATCGGCATGAAAATTTCTGCATCTTTGTTATATATTGAGAAGAAATACTGGTGGCAATTTGTACAATAAAAGAAATTCCGGGTGTGACTTTCGGAAAATTTTACTAAATTTTTGCATTCTATCTCTCGTAAATATTTAATAAGGGAGTAGAAACTTTAAATAGCTTAATACCCTTTCAGAGATATAACGAACAATGAAAACATGTATTTGTGAATTTGTACACAAACGCTACAACTACCTTTATACTGTTCGGCTAGTTTGATTTTATAGATCACCCAAGCGATCGCATTTTGCTCGTATATTTTAAAACACTTGAGATGTCAATTTAAATGTCCTTGACGATTATTCTACATGCTATAAGATTTAAGTTTCCATAAAAAACAGAAATAAAGAAAAAAGAAATGGATTTTTTCAATTTTTACAAATCATGTAATCTTTTATTTTAATTCAGAGCATATCTAATCTGTTTATCTAATTTAAAGGAAGAGTCAAAAGTAGGTGTAACATTTTGAAAAATGAATATTGATTCTGAATTAAATATTTAGACAGCCCTTTAGAATAATTCGTGCGTAGTATTCAAGAGCAGATATTTCCTGCCAATTTTTAGCCACATTCAGGGGACGTACTTGACCTGACTTTTCAAGACTAGATAATTCTTCTGCACCAGTATTTTCTTACATGACACCTCTTCTTAAAAAAGGTTCAATTTTTACACGTCCGACATAGATTTATTTTTCTATACTGATATTTCTTTTGAAAATTTTCCTGAAGTCTATATCACAAGTATAAATTCATATCACAAGTTGCAGCAGACTTTTTATGTTTTTCCAAATAATTTGTAAACATATATTACAGAACACTGCATTAAAACAAGTATAAATACAACATTGAAAACGTCTCTAGATAACAAACTAATTTATAATTTTTTAAAAAAAATATTTATATATTTCAAAATATGCATTATTATAATAATTATTTTTTCCAAAATCCAGAATTTACATGTAAGACAGAAATTGAAATCTGCATAGAGAGTGTCTTGTAAATAGAATTTGAAAAGTGTCTGCGTTATCATGAATAATTTTATTACCAAAAATTAAACAAATATTATATAGTTTGTCTTCCTTTCCTCATGTATGTCGCGTTAAAATAACATCCAAGGTCAGTGTTGCCAGATGGGCTACTTTTTTTTAAAATCCAGATTCTATATTGACACCACTTTTTTGAAATGGTAACAGACGCTTTATTTAATGTCATATTAATTAAGGCCAGAATAAAGAGAATTTTACAGTTTCAAGAAAGTGGTGTCAATCAAGAAATCTGAATTTTAAAAAAGTAGCCCACTGGCAACACTGTCCAAGGTCTCCAGAGAATCACAAAATGACAGACTGAAAAGGGGATTTTGATGTAACGATAGACGTTAACATCCCATATTTTCTGTGTACTTGCTATCTACATATGTATTAGCATACTCTAACGTCTTCGCTGAGTATTGCTTTTAGTAAAATTTCTAGAAAGTTAATTAGGTTTATTATTTACACGTAAATGTGCCAGAGCTGAAATACGCGTTTGCATTAAAAATATTTGAAGAAATATAACATGTTTGTGATTTATTAATGTTAAGTAGTTATAGTTAAACTTATGAATGCAGTTTAGTGTAATATTTTATTCTTAGATTACTCGAACGGGAAGTGCAATGTATAAAAAGTACATCAAAGGTGCTTTATTTGGGATTTATAGTTTGTTTTAGGATGAAATATTGATTTTGTATACGGCTTACAAAAGCTAGGCTACATACATTTCTACACTATGTATTTAATAACATTTTCCGCTTTACTTAACTGAAGAAAAATATTGAAAATTATGTCAATGCACAAGGATATAACAAATTTTGTGATTTAAAATTTAAATAGAATTCATAGCTGTAAAGTTTTACGCTTTTTTCTTACCACTAAAATTTAATAGTAAATGTTGCCTCATTTGAATGCAAACATTGACGCAGGCAACAATTTGTTTTAACGTTTATGAATAATAAAAAAGCGTAACATTTAGCAGCTATCTTGAATATTTCTTATCACTATTGTTAATTGCATATTCCTTCAAAATTTCAAGAAATAAATATCTAGAATGTTTTAAAAATACATTTACATCTTACAAAATATTCATTAACAAAATAATCCATTTTTTTAACTCCAGAACTTAAATATATAACAAAAATTGAAATGTGCATAAAAAGTATCTTGTAAATAGAATTGAAAAGTGTCTCCTTTATCATTAATAATTTTAAAATCAAAATTAAACAAACATGACATAGTTTGTCTTCCTTTCCTTGCGAAGGTCTCATTAATCCTTTGAGCTCTTGTGGGTAAATTTCTCCAAAATTACAAATGTCACATTGGCACCAATATTTTGCAGAGAAAAAAATCGGTTTACGATATACATGAAAATATACATTAAATCTTTTCCAAATAAATTTTGTCGTACTTTCCAGTGGCAGTGTGACATTTCGGGATTAAAATTAAGTGGAAGAAAATTCTACCATCAGAGATCAAAGGGTTAAAATAACATCCAAGGTCTCCAGAGAATCACAAAATGACAGCTTGAAAAGAGGATTTTGATGCATTCTATTAAGATAGACATCAACATCTCATATTTTCTGTGCATTTGCTATCTAAATTTGTATTAGCATACTCTAACGTCTTACCTGAGTATTGCTTTTAGTACAGTTTTCAGAACGCTAATTAGGTTTATTATTTATAAGCAAATGCAGCCACTGCTGAAATACGTGTTCACATTAGAAAGATTTAAAGAAACGTAACATGTTTGTGTTTTATTAATGTTAAACAGTTATACTTAAACTTATGAATGCAGTTTACTGAAATAATTTATTCTTAGATTACCCGAACGATATATGCAATGTATCAAAAGTTTATCGAAGGTGCTTTATTTAAAATTTATGGTTTCTATTTGGATGAATATTGATTTTGTATACGGCTTACAAAAGCTAGGCTACGTACATTCTACACTAAGTTTAATAACATTTTTCGCCTTACTTAACTGCAGAAAAATATTGAAAATTCTGTGAATGAAAAGGCTATAACAAATTTTGTGATTAATTAAAAAATTAAATGCTGTCAAGTTTTACGCTTTTTTGTTACCACTAAAATTTAATAGTAAATGTTGCCTCGTTTGATTGTAAACATTGACGCAGCCAAAAATGTGTTTTAACTTTTATGAATAATAAAAAAGCGTAAAATTTTGCAGCTATCTTGAATATTTCTGATAACTAAATTGAGTAGACATTCTTTCAAATTTTCAAGAGAAAAATATCTAGAATGCTTTAAAATTATATTTACATCTTACAAAATATTCATTATTAAAATAATCCATTTTTTAACCCTAGAATTTACATATATAACAGAAATGGAAATCTGCATAAAAAGTATGTTTTGAATAGAATTTGAAAAGTGTCTCCTTTATCATGAATAATTTGATTATCAAAATTAAACGAATATGACATAGTTTGTCTTCCCTTCCTTACGTATGTCGCGTTAAAATAACATCCAATGTCTCCAGAGAATCACAAAATGACAGCTTGAAAAGAGGAATTGGATGTTTTCTATTAAGATAGCCGTCAACATCCCATATTTTCTGTGTACTTGCTATCTAAATATGTATTAGCATACACTAACGTATTCGCTGAGTATTGCTTTTAGTACAGTTTCCAGAACGCTAATTAGATTTATTATTTAGACGTAAATGCACGCACTGCTGAAATACGTGTTTGTATTAGAAAGATTTGAAGAAACGAAACATGTTTGTGATTTATTGGTATTAAACATTTATAGTCAAACTTATGAATTCAGTTTACGAAATATTCTATTTTAACCCCTTGATGGGCACCAGTATATAATATATACCACTTCATTTTAATTTCTTTATGCCACATTGGCATCGGAATTTTAGTATTAAGATTAGCTTTTTACAATGTGCACGAAAAACAGTTTTTACTTTCTATTATATAAATTTGTTTTTGAATCCCGGTGTCAATCAATCATTTGAACATTTTAGGAACATAAGTGCTTTGCCCCTCAAGGGGTTAAGATTACCCGAACAAGATGTGCATTGCATGAAAGTTTACCGAAGGTGCTTTATTTAAAATTTATAGTTTCTTTTTGGATGGATAACTGATTTTCTTATACGGCTTACAAAAGCTAGTCTACGTACATTTCTACAAAAATTATTTAATATCATTTCCCGCTTATCTTAACTGCAGAAAAATATTGGAAATTCTGTGAATAAACTAGGATATAACATATTTTGAGTTTTAAAAATTAAATAGAATTCATAGCTACCAACCAACTTTTAATCTTTTTCTTATAACTAAAATTTAATAGTAAACGTTACCTCATTCAATTGGGAATATCGAATGTTCAGTAAAGCAAAAATTTCTTTTAATTCTTAGTTGGAGAGGCTTGCGTACAGTGCAAGTTTGGAGGGAAGGCATATGGGGTATGCCAAGTCATTTTTTCGTTCTCTGGTTCAAATATTTCCATACATTTTCTAGTTTTAATAATTAGTTTGATTAGGAATATATTAAATAGAAATTAAGGGAAGAAAATAGATAAAGAACAGAAAAAGAAGAAGAAATATACTTTTAATATTCTTTAAATTAGTGATGCACAACCTTTTAGCCAGAAAATTGTTTGCCAGCAGAATATTTGAAAAGTAAGGTTTCTTTTATTTAATAGCAAAGTTTCTTTCATTAATATAAGAAAAAATTTTCTGCATAAAAATAGTGGTATCTTTGTAGCCCGCAGGCCACAGATTGTGCATCCCTACTTTAAATTATAGAACTTCTCCATCAATTTCTGAGCCCGTTTCATGCTCAAAATGTTCAATGATTTCAGATTCATCGATATCAAAGGGACTGCTAAAGCACTCTTCATTTGAAAGTTCTTGGAAGTTAAGCAAATTTTCTTCAAGAGCCACAGAAATATTTCTTGATATACTTGGAGAAGCAGTACAGAGTTCACCAATGTGAAGCGTTCACTAGAAAGATTTAAAGGGGAAAGCAGAGGTCAGAGTGAGCGGATTGGCTATGGACAGTGAAGACGGGAGATATTTCTAGGAGGGTAGAGAAAGGATAAGTCTTATCATTGGCTCGTCTGTTGCCTACAGCCAGAAAGGACTGATTGCCGTACTCCATACGAAAGCCCCTCTAATTATGGGTTAAGTTTCAGTGGCGTAACCAGTTTGGGTGCCCAAGTTCTGTAAATACCGGTATTTTTTTAAGTTCTGTTCATTTTATCTGACTAGAAAATTTTCTGCTGTGAATCAAGGAGAAGAAAGCCTTACAATATTACTGGTTTTGGGCTCCCATCTTGGTTATGCCTCTGAGTTTTAGAGATTTAAAAAATCCGTAATATGTAGCAGCTATCTGGAATATTTCTAATCGTTATTGTTGTTAACAAACTCAAAGTCTGTGCGCACTCTTGAAACAGTTTACAGACAATATTTCTAAATGCACCTAATTCCTTTTTTAACACTTTCGAACAAATTTGAAAAGTGTTTATGCATTCGGTTTGTCTGTCCGTCTGTCCGCGCTCTAACTCCCGTAAATATATTCGGATTGCTCTGAAATTTTTATATGTTATTGATGTTTACCCTAGTACGAACCCTATTGAAAATGAAGTTTCTACTATGATTAGTTTATTTACAGGGATAGTCAAAAGTTTTTCAATACATTATACGGCCAATGGGAAAAAATAATTTCAAATGAATTTTAAAGATGTTACACTCTGTTAAACTTATTCAAATTTACATGGATTCGCATAGTCCACTAAAATACACATTCTGTAAAATATGCTGTCAAAATAATAGTTATTATTCATTTACAGGGCCACTCAAAAGAATTCCACTACACAATAATAAAGGAGGGAATTGTTTGCGATATATTTTAATAATGTTAAACTGTTTCAAATGTCATAAAATTGATATACGCCGCTGGGACTTAATATTTAACGCATAATATGAAGTGCATAGATTTTACAGAGACACACAAAATATTTCAAACTTTATATTTTTATCCGAAATACTGTGTATTATCGATGATAGCAGATGGATGGTTGAAATGCATTTTCAATTATGATATGCGGTTTTAAGTTTTACAAAATGTCTGCAAATTATATGATGTAGATAAATGTTATAGTTGATATACAGGGTTACACAAAAGAGCTCATAAAGGTTACTGAATATGAGAGTAATTAACTTAAAGGTAGCAGTTATGCATTTTTACGTTGAACTGCTTTCAGTTTACTTAAAAATGTTTGTAGAATATCGATAAAATGAACTACTGGGTCGCGCAAAAAATTAGCTACATGGTCACCCATATGTGACAATTCTGGAAATGTGAATTAAGCAGCTTTAAGAATGTGTTTGTTAGAACATAAATTTTAACAATATACTGGCGTGTAGAAAAGATACTGGATAAATTACAGGGCTGAACAAAAGTATTGAAGTATTTTCCATCTATTAGAATAAACTGCTGCAAGAAAAATTTCAGCCAGTTAGGCATTTTCTTGCTAAGCTAAATTTGCCCATTATATTGTATATATATATATATATATATATATATATATATATAAACCGACGGATCAAATACAGGGCTGTTCAAAAGTATTTCAATACATATTTGGCTATGGACAGTAGCATCTTACTTCCCTAAATAACAAAATGTTTTGTTAAAGATTTCGGGAAGCGTTGGAAAGTGTTTCATAATCTATGCTTAACGCATGATTTTTCTTACTTGTTTATTTATTTATTTTATTTATTTTATTTTTATTTTATTTATTTATTTTTTTTTTAACCAAAACGCAAATTTAATGACTTTAGGACACTGAAAACCAATATTTCCAACAGTCAAGGTCGTTGGTTTCTGTGAATGTTGAGTTGAAGCGATGATTACTATTAAAACAATGGTAATAAACGTCTCTTAATAACAGACCGGACTGGAAAATATTTTTATATTTAGTCGTGACACAATTTACATTTTTTTTTCTAAATCTCAAAAATTCCACTCTAATATATCTTAGAATAACTGTTGTCACGTCTGGTGGATTTTGCATTCAGAAATATTGAATTCTCACAAGAAAATGCTCAATAGCATTTTTTTTATTTTACTTATGGAAGATCTATCAAAAATAGCTATTAAATTTTACTGGTGAGAAATCGGAATGTGTAAATAAAAAATCAGCCAGATACGGTTAAATTTACTAAAATAAGTGTACGACCGAGATTATTTTTTCAAAAAGGCGTATGAAGAGATTAAAAAACAATCCATTGGGAAGCATACATTTCAAGTCCCATAGTAAAAGTTCAAACTTTTATGACGTAAAAAACAGTATTAAGTGCATAGCTCACAATATCTCATTTACTTTCTCCTATTATGTGGATTAATTTGATACAGTTTAAAAATGTTTCGAACTAGAATATTTATTTGATAAATCTTCACTTATTGAATTTCAGGTTTCTATGTAGTGGTACGTATGTCTTCAGGTTTCACATTTGTTTTAATTTCTTAAAATAATTTTCAGTACTTAACCCATTCGTGCCCAGAATCTTTTTCGTAAATTTTATTTGATTTGCACCACTATTTTTAGAAGATTTAAGTTTCGTTCATTAATCACCAAAATGCATCATTTAAATAAAATAATTATTGCTTTACTTTTTTACCGGTGTGAAAAACAGTGCTGAATGCACCTTTTGAAGCGTCCCTAAAAAGGGACGCTAGGCACTAATGGGTTAACACTAGAACCGCGGCGACAAGTCATTTTGACCCGTATCATATGGAGAGATGTCGATTCGAACCAGAAAGCTCTTAATAAAATAAGCTAAATACATGCTGAGCAAAAATATTTTCAATAAATAAATTAAACAGTTTGAAATGAAAATTCCAGTGAGAAATATTTTTTAAAAATTTGAATGAATTTTACCGCGGTTCTAGTGTTAATGTACTAAATCTATTTCGAATTGACCCAAATGTTAATGCAGATTAGTTGATTGATTATTTGATTATTTTTAAATAGGATGAAATAATTATGTAATCTTTTTTAGATGGCATTAAGAACTTTCTTTCCGATTGCGCTGTCATCATGGTTTCCATTTGAAAATCCATATATCTTTTTGTCATTTGTAAATACCGTAATATCCGGTGTATAATCCGCGGATCAATTAATTCTTTTTCGACCCAGAAATCTTATTTAGTAATTCAAAACAGATATTTGCCTCGATCTAAAAAGTCGTGTTTTAATTTTTAAACTTTCGGGGTCGAAAAATAATTATTTGATCTGCGGATTGTACGCCGGAAATTACGATACTTTTATAATAATAACTTACATTATGGTCAAATTAATTATTCTGTTTCAATGATTATTATTCAAAGGTTCTGCTAGAAGATTTGTCTATTTAATAGGAAATTATTGCTTAACCCTTTGAGCTCTAGTGGGTAAATTTCTTCAAAATTCCAAATATCACATTGGCACCAGTATTTTGCAAAGAAAAAAACCGGTTAGCGATATACACGAAAAAATGCACTAAACCTTTTTCAAGTAAATTTGGTCGAATTTTCTGGTGCCGTTGTGACATTTCGAAATTAAAATTATGTGGTAGACAATTCTACCATCAGATCTCAAAGGGTTAAGAAACTTATGTTGAGGACTAAGATAATGGTGACCCTCGAATATAGTGGGTCCCTTGCGGCTTATGGGCTACTAAGCTATCACTATATTATAGAACAGAACAGTTTGTCTGATTTAACGACAGAAAAAATTTGCTTAACTAAAGAGACCATTACCTTTTAGGATATGCAGGGACAAATGTATTTCAAGTAAAATGCTTGAAAACGCTTAAAACTAGAACGTCTGGATGGAGTCGATTCGACTCCAACTATGCGATTAAAATTCAATTCAAACCAGAAAAGTTTTCTTGAAATAATTTAAATTTCATCCATGCATATTTACGTTAAATAAATAAATTAAGTAATTTTGAATAAAAATTCCGGTGAGAAATATTATTGTCAAACTTGAGTAACATTTTCGGGCGTTCTATTTTTAATTAAAAAAATTCACGGTCTTACGGATACTACACCTTATTTCACTAATAGTGGTACATGACATTCATACTCACCTTCGCAATTTGAATGAAAAACACGTATGCTACCGTCTCTATGGTACTGCGTTTCTGAGATAACGAGGGATAGAAGAAACGGTACAATATGTGATTTTCATGTCCATTGGATAAAGTGCAGTGGCTTAACCAGGGTATGCACCCATGTGCTTGAATACCGGTATTTTTTTAAAGTTCTGTTTGCCTTGCAAGTTTTCAATGATGCTTCACGGAGAAGATAACCTTGCAATATTACTGGTTTTGATACCCACCCTGATTATACTACTGAAAGTGAATGTGAAGGTCAGGCACCTCTGTTAGTAAAATAAGTATAGGTTTTCCCGCAGATTCAGTTTATATTTTTATAGGCAGTCCAGGCACTTGGCGTGTGAGAAGCGTGCGATGCATATATGCTCTTTAGGTCAAAAAACGGGGACTCGAATTGTGTGTTAAAAGATTCGTTTACCAAATAGGACACGTTGTAACGTTCGCAAGCATTTGTCCGTGTATCTTAGAATGCATTACTGTTGTTCCCATTTTAAGTTTTAATGATTACAAATTTCTAAATTATTATTTATGTAAACTCCTTTAAGTTCTTTTTAAAAATATTTGTCCTAAGAACAGATACTTGTTAGCTAAAACTCCATTAAAATTTTTATAAATATTTATAAACTTTAATTTCGAGCATTCTTCATATATAATAAATAACAGCTGTAAAGATTGGACAATATAGCTGCGGATTTTAGAGCTATTAAGTTAATATGTATTCGCCCACTCAAAACTGACGATGTTCGTAAATATATATATAAAATGTATCCCTTGCTCCCGTATGCCCATTCTCATTGGACATCATATTTCTTTACAAAATTCATTTTGGGCACCAGTAATATAGAAAGACAAAACATGCTTTACTTGTATTCCTCATTATGAAACAAACTTTTTAAAAATGGCACAGACCAAATAAAACTTGTGCTAGAGACGTTGTATTCGAAAGGTTTAAAGTTATTTAAACAATCAAGACAGTTATTAACTCTTAAATTGACTACCAGAAATTTCCTAACTGTAATAAACTATCACTATTCCATAAAACTTTTATTGCAAATATATGGCAGGGTTCGCACAGCTCTATCACTAAAATTTTACAGTATTTTCAATGTATTTCACTGCAGAAAAATCTTGCGAAAATTGCGAATCGAGGAGGTGGTTGCGAATTCTGCTTCTTAAAAATTAAATATAAATTTTCTTATCATTAATAGTGGTGCCAGAGTCCTTACAAAATATAAGGAGTGTGCGAACTCTGTATGGTTATTTTAATCTTCTCATTCCCATAGACATCTCTTCCCATAGACATCTCTTCCCATAGACACCCCTTCTCTTTCCCATAGACATCCTTTGCGAGCTGGAAGATTCCCACTTGGAAATCCACCCATGTGCTATGCTTTGAACAGCCACTCCATTTCAATGCTCAATCTCATGCGCATGCACTAGAACGCCCGGAAGGAGTCGATTCGACTCTGACCATGTTATTAAATTTCAGTTTGAGACAGAAAATTTTCTTGAAACAACTTAAATTTATCCACGCAGTTATATGGATCAATTAAATAATTTTAAGTAAAATTTCTGGTTTAAAATAATATTATCAAACTTGATCAAAATTTTCAGGTATTCTAGAGTTAAATACATGTTGGTAAGATTCGAATTGATGTTACAACATAAGTTAACAAAATCTGTGCGAAGAATGGCGATTGAATCTAATAAATGGCTTTTATCAACTGAAATTAAGAGCACCCTCTCCCGTTTAAACGGTCTGTTTCTACACTTATATTCTTATACGAAATCTTCTTACAAAACTTCTCTCTATCAGCCTTTACATTTGTGACATGTAATTTGGAAACACCCTGTATACAGTAGCTTTAAAAACAGCTTTATGAAAGTAATTATGATCACTTGCTTCATTAATTTAGTATTTTCATAGCACTTTATGGTCCAAACCCGAGTCTGAATTGGGGGTCACCTTTCTTTGCCAATTTTTATTTATTTTTTTACCATTTATAATAAAGAAAAATAAAATTAGCGTTATTTACTTAGATCATTTTTAAAATAATTTTAATAAAGTCATCTTTGGAAAAAGTGGTGCCAATGGAATAAAATTTGCATAAAAGTCATTGTAATGAAAAATGATAAAAGTAAGTAAATTAATAAAATGTAATGGATATTCAAAAGAAAAAAAAATCAAATACTACTTTCTTAACGTAAACAGAACTCTTTAATCAGGTTTAATTAAAAAAGCATCGTTATCTCTCTTCGTACAGCAACAACGACACTACTAATCGTATTTACTAAAGTATTTAGAATAAATATTTGTTTATCCTACTATTCCCCATGGTAGAATTCGTTCTAGAAATTCCGTAACTCAGATAATCTGAATTCAACTCAAATTGTTTTAATAATTAATTTCGATTTATTTAATGACTGAATGGATTACATTAAATAAAGCAAATGTCATTATTTTAAATTTCTTGTGTGAATTTGGAATATCTGAATGTAAAAAAAATCCTTTCATTTGGAAACACTGCTGTTAGCATATATGCTTGTATGAGCATTAGAGTGTTAACTCTTTCAGAGGCAATGTAATTCTGCTCCAAAAATGTTCAAATAACTGGTTCACACAACAATTTAAGAACAAATTTATTTGAAAATACCGTAATTTCGGGTGTATAACCCGCTAATCAAACAATTCTTTTTCGACCCAGAATTTTTTAAGAAAGAAATGTAACTATTTAGATCGACGTAAATATTTGTCTTCAATCACTGAATAAGATTTCTGGGTCCAAAAACAATTGTTTGATCCGCGGCTTATACACCCGAAATTACGGTAATCAAGATATCTTTATCTCTTTTTCACGTATATTATGAGATCGAAATTGTACTAAATATTTACTCTTGCCAGTTCGCCAATTGGTGCAATTGGAAGAGTAAAATTAACCGTTTATGCACTGCAAATGGCGCCCCTGAAAGAGTTAATGCATACTTGCCAACCTCCCCCTTTTTTAAAAATCAAAGAAACCTACTTTCCAACAGAAAATGTATTAAATTAAATATTTCTTGATTCGATGTGGTAGTTATACGAAAACTAAATCCTTTCATTTATTAAATAAACTTTCTGGTTTAAACTACGTTTTGAGAATTAAAAAAAAGCAGGAGGTTGGCAAGCATGGGTTAATGGGACTTTAATATATTCTTGAGATGAAGTAAAAAATGTATAATTAAAAAATTGAGAAAAACACTCAAAAATAACGAGGGGTTGATCCAATGAGCAATAACAAGCAATACTCGAAAGATTTGAATATTTTCCATAAACATGTTTAAGTTTATTTGTTTCAACGTTAAGCAGGCGCTATATAATAGTTATTTCATACTCTAAAGTAAAATATGCACGATAGCTCCCTCTCTGCTCCTCTTTTTATATATAAACGCTGGGTGTCTCGATCTTCGTGCACGACGGGAAATAAAGTACACCTTTAGTGTTAAAATTTACGTATATAATCGTTGGCAGAAATCGATAAGTGGTGCTGTGTACGAGTTCTTTATCCGAGAGTACGTGCGCATACCTAGAGTATGAAAGGTTTTTAGTTTTTCACCAATAAAAACACATAATAATCTTTATTTAATCGGAGACAATGGTTACAAATTCTGCTATACAATAAGTTAAAGATTACTTTAAAAAATAGTGGTAGCAGTTCCAAAAAACCATACCCAATGTGGGTCTATTAGATCCGGCAAACGTCTTTTCTGATTAAGGTTGACACAGTGTGAATAGTGAAAGTGGAATACTTTTTCTTAACACACATTTCTTGATTGGCACAACTTTTTTGAAATGGTAAATGTCCCTTTGTTTTTGCTTTAACCCCTTGTGGAGCGGTGGCATATCTATAAAACCACTTAATTTTAATTCTCAAACGCCACATTGGCACCGGAATTTGGGGAAAAAATTACGATTTATTGAATGCGTGGAATATAGATTTTTCTTATTTAAAAATAAAGTTTTTTGGAAATTACGGTGTCAGTCATTAATTTCAACATTTAATCAATGAATTTGCCCTGCGCTGTAAAGGGTTAATTAATATGTCATTAAATTAGGTGAATTTTACATACAAAAAGAGGCGGAAAATAAAGCGTCAGAATTAAAGAAAAGAAGCCATTTGAAAACACGGGGTCGAGACGCGTGGCTTTTTCTTTGTAGACGCCGACTGAGTGCAATCAAAATGGATCAGACGGACAACAAACCCACATGGAATCCGGCCAATAGTCGCACGACAACGCGTTACTGTAATGCGTGGACCTGAATTGTGGCGGACAATTTAATGACACCATACATCTTACCATCTCGATTTATAGCTCGGAAGTACCTCGTTTTAATATAGCTCGGAAGTATCTCGTTTTAATTTAGGAGGTTCTTCTGGAATTGCTTAATCCTTTAATTCCCATGATAGAACACGTTCTAGAAATTATGTAGTTCAGAAAATCTGATTTGACACCAGAAAAATTCAATGGCTAATATATATATTCATATATATATATATATTAAATACGGAATGTTCTGTTATTAATTAAAACAAACATTTCTGTTTTAATTTTCTGGTGGGAATTAAGATATACGAATTAAAATATTTCAAAATTTCTCGGGCGGTTTGGGATTCAGAGGGTTAACCCCTTGAGCTCTGATGGCAGAATTTTCTACCACATAATTTTAATTCTGAAATGTCACAGTGGCACCAAAAAATTCGAACAGGTTTATTTGAAAAAAATTTAATGCATTTTTTCGTGTTTATCGTTAAATGTTTTTTTTTGCAAAATACTGGTGCCAATGTGACATTTGGAATTTTGAAGAAATTTAAACTCCAGAGCTCAAAGGGTTAATAAATCTCCCGTAAGTATAACGTCCTTCCAGGTATGACGAGAAATGTGTTTCAACAGCATGGGACGCCATGTTATTAGGCAAGAGTTGTAAGTGACCATTTAGACCTAACATTTGTATGCAATTTGCTTGGGCATTAAGGTGGCATCAAAACTTCTCCCCTAGATCAACTGATTTATTTCCTCTTAATTATATTATTTTGGATACAATGAACAGCATTGTGTAAGACATGCTCAAAATTCTGAAATGGACATCGAAACACGAATTAATATCGCTGTGACTGCCATCAATGCGACAACTGGAATCTTCGAAAATGTCGCCAATCCATGTCCCATAATTGTGCATGTCATGCATCCATGCCAATAGAAACAATTTCGAACAGCTCCCGTGAAGCTTGCAAATTATATATTACACTCTTTCTGTGTGACAGAGTTTTTTACTCTGCATTAACTCTGTGTTGATGCTTCTTTTATTCTTTTCTGACAAAATACTTCCATTGCTAAAATGTTGAAATAAAAGATTGGAACTTAGAATAACGAACAAACTTATTTTTATGTAAGAAACATTGATATTTAACTTACATAAAAAATGGAAATATATATATTATAATTTTGAGGACATTGTTGCATTTCGTAATTAAATTTTGCAGTTTCATAAACAAATGAATTTCCTTGAAAGAGTTAATACATGAAAATGACATTTCTTCCAAGCATTCGAATGTAGTAGTGGTTCCTAACTATGTTTTCTATCCCCCCCTCTAAGTTGATGAACGAAGTTTTGGGACACTGCGTATACATACACCTACTTTCTAATATGATTTAGATCTCACAACTCTCTGGATTTTTGAGCACGAGTATCTCAAATAGTAATGTTTGTCATTTTTTCGCAAAATCACCTCATTAATACTCTAATTCCGATGGTAGAATGGGTTCTAGAAATTTCACAATTCAGAGATTTTGAATTCACACTAGCAAATTTCACGAATAAATTTGGTTTTGTTGAAATACAAAATCCCTGTTTTTAAATAAAGCAAATACAGTTATTTTGAATTTCTGGTGCGAATTTCGACTATCCAAATTGTAAAATCCACTATATTCTAAAACAATTAGTAGTATACATGCTAGCATGTGCATTAGCAGATTAATCCCTTAGCCCATTTGGGCACACTGTGCCCGGTCTCTGGGATACCTAATTTTAAATTCAAACTTGCAAATCGCACCAATAATGTTTTAGTAAAATTTTGCTTTTATAGTAAAAGCTTAAATTAAGGATTTCACAATATCTAAAATATTCGTTCGTGAATTCCGGTGTCATTTGATAATTTCTCATTTTACTTGCATATTTTGACCTAGCCGGAAAGGGTTAACAGTTTTGACCGAACGCCACTCGGGCAAAGAAAGCTTCCTTTCTTCGTTAGCTTTTAAACACCAGTAATTCTTAACTATAATTTTTGCTTTACTCATTGACGAACAATTTTCGGTTGTATAATGCAGATACTTTAGTACGGAAAAAGTGATACATTCACCTTTTTTTTCGTTTATTGTGCAAAAAAATTGAAACTGTTTTGGAGTTAATTATCGCTAATATTTCTAGTGGTATCACAATGTTGTAATAGGCTAAGAATGGTAAAAAAAAATATTCGAAAGGATTGGTAGCACTGCATACTTACTGACACACGTACAGTACATAGACGCATAGATCATAAACATTGATTTTGTATATTCACATTTCATGGGGTTCTTTTCTAAGTTTAAAGTGTTTCTTTTTCAAATACATTTTCAATTCAATTACCACTTTTAATTTCATTTCAAACATAGACCTACCGTAATTTCGGGTGTATAAGCTGCAGATCAAACAATTCTTTTTCGACCCAGAATTTTTTAAGAAACAAATATAACTAGTAAGATCGCCGTAAATATTTGTCTTCAATCACTAAATAAGATTTCTGGGTCCAAAAAGAATTGTTTGATCCGCGGCTTATACACCCGAAATTACGGTACTTATGTTTAGCTATATCTATAAATACACATAACTAATCAAAGTAAGTTCCCTTTGTGTACCATTATTTAAAAATTATTTTACTTATTTTTAATCTTGATACATCCATATATTTCCGTACAATTGCTTTTTATATCTCAATTCTAATTTAGTTTTTCAACGTTATTGTTTTCTTCATCCTCAGAGTCAGAAAAGGTTTCGAAGAAAATTTAAGTTAAATTATTTTATATTTGTCTTCATTTTGAAACTTTAATGTCCTGCTTTTAACAGTCTGCGAAAAGGATTTCTTTATTCGTTACTAAAAGCTTTTGGATACTACATAATTTAAAATGTAATCCTTACTCGAAAAAATAACTGTTAGTTATTTTTTCGATTATATTGAAGAAATATTTTATTGTAAATAAGCGATGTTTTGTCTCTATTTTTAATTAATTATTTTAAAAAAACTATTAAGGAGTCAAGGAGTAACTGTTAAGGTTATCATTAACCTGAAAATTAACACTCTGGTAAACATTGTAGCATATGTACTACAACTACAGTTTATAATTTAGTGGAATTTTTTTTAATTCAGATATTCTAAAATTGCAAAAGAAACTTTAAAATAGCTGTAAAGGTGTTCGTTCATAGGCCCAGGTGATCTACCAAAAAGAAGCACACACAAAAAAACTCCGAAAAGAGAGTTACATTTTAGGACGCATTTATTTTGCAAGAATTAACACACTGTAAGTTCCCCATAAGGGGGGGAATTTCTCAGAGCTCTAGTGAGCTACATGTTGCCGCTATGATGGCAATCAGTGGAGTGACGATACAACGTCATAGCCCTTATCGCCAAAAGGAATCAGAAGTCTTTTCATACAAAGAATTTTGGCGATATTTGATAAACCACACCTTCAGCATCAGCAAACTTTTGCAGTCTGGGAACCCAAGGATTATTTTTACATCTGCGAATATCTTATAGGGTTACAGAAATATCTTAAGCCTGGGGAATAGACAAGGGCAAAGCAGGCCGTTACTTAAATTGGAGTTTTGCTGACCACAATTATATTACCCAGATGCGCAATTGAACAGAAAGAAAGCACAGTCAGGATAAACAGAGATAAAAGTATTTCTAGTTTTAAGCATTAATTGTGAGAATGAAAACAGGGTGTGGAAGGCAGATGTTAATAAAAATGTAACGGATAAAAGATTATGATGAACAAAGCCCAGAGCTTTCTTTATTTTGTTAATAAGTGCGGTATCTATGGGCACTGCGGTTAATTGTGCATTAATTGTGAGAATGAAAACAGGGTGTGGAAGGCAGATGTTAATAAAAATGTAACGGATAAAAGATTATGATGAACAAAGCCCAGAGCTTTCTTTATTTTGTTAATAAGTGCGGTATCTATATCTGCGGTATCTATGTTTTTCAAAGACGCAACAGAAAATTTGTGAGAAAGGGAGTTCTATTATTAATTTTCTACGGAGAGCTCCAAAAGATGAAAAGATTAACTTCTATTAGTGGGAATATGAAAGTTAGAACTTAACTATTAAATGTAGAATTAATTTAACTAATGGGTTTATTAGTGAAAAGGGAATCTAAAATAAAACTAAGAATTTATTAAAGGGAAATAATTATTGCACTTATGAAGCGGAAAAGATATGTAGCGATAATCTCCGCTACAATAGCAATATTTTGTTTTTTCAACGACAATCTTTCCATCATTAAGTAAAGCATAATTTATTAATATTTTTATGTATCTAACACTCCCTATATATTTATTTACATTTATTTATCTATATGTATAAGTATGTAATACTTTAATGTTTCTTTATATTTAATCAAACTCGATTTCATTTATTTTTAACACACTGAGTGCCACGCCCCACACAGATGATTGACACTTAAATTTCCGTTTGGGCTGCGTCAGACACCGATGACTTACAGTCTAAAATATGATATAGAACTAAAATATATGTATATAGTTTTCAATAAATACATGAAATTTATTTAAAATTTACATATCTTTTACTCATTCGAGGATTATACTTTATTAATAATTACTTAAAACAATATATACATATTTTTGTTTTTTATAATATTTTTCTGTCAGTCACCGTGACACCTAACGCATTAATGATGTTCTTTAATATATCTGTTCATTTTCATATAACAGTTTTTTAATCTTGTTTCTATATTGTTTACTTCATCCAAAGGGTGATAAAAGATTTTAAAGATAATTCATATTAAATTATTCTATGCTGGTCTTTATTTTTACACTTTTAAACCGTCCTTTTAAAATAAAGTAAGTTTGTTAAATATAATGGTTCTTGAAAGGTAAAATTCATCAGGCAGTATTATATTCTTGAAACAAACATAACTGTAAACATAGATCTGACTGAAAAATCAGTATCTCTCTTCGTATAGCACGAATCAAATGCCTCGGGGAATTTACTAAACCTTTGAATAAATATTTGTTTAAAGAACGTGGTTTGCCAATTTGACCTTATTTTCGTATAAAGAAATTCCATTTATTCCACGAGAAATTGGTAATAAGACTTTTTTCTCATATAATTAACATGTATTTCATTATTGCTTAAAGTAAACATTTCTCCTTTGGAATTTCAGGATTTGAATTCGGAACTTCTAAATAAAACAGGAAACGAAGCAGGGAAAGTCTGTTCTAAATTATCATTGTTTGACCCTGTGTCCCACAATAACACCCAATTTCTGATTACGAAATAATGTTTTGATTATCAGTGATTATCGAAACTTTATAAAGAAATTAACCCTTTATTTACCGCATTATGAGTTCATGAAAAATTTACATTCTAAAGCGTTTTACGCAAATTGCTTAAGCTAAATTAAAGGATTTACATAATCGTTTAGTAAATATTTGAAGGATTTTGGAAGGATTATAGGATTTAGTAGTATTAGTTAAATTTGAAATTACAGGGATTTTGTGCATTTTTATAATCCCACTCAAATCTTGTTTTAATTATTTTCTTAGTATTTTGTAGTTGTTACAAATATGATGTTCTTACAATATAAATATAGAAATATTTCCGCATTGAAAAATAGCCACCCCCCTCCATCAGCACCAAGAAAGCTGAAAAGATGCAAAGGCGAAAGAAATCGTTTCTTTTTTTAAATATTTTTGTTTTGTGTAAACAATAATGCTTTTGGAACAAGATAAAATAATCACGCCTCGCACCGTTCCTAAAATTTTCACACGTTGCTACTGGTATTTTAAATCAAAAATTTTCGTGGAAGGTCCGTTTAACATCGACAATAGAATTATATAATAAATTTAAAAATTGTGGTAGGAAAGTACGAAAATTTTAGGAACAGTGCGAACCCTGAACAATGTATCTGTAACTTAATCTAAACAGTATTAGAACTAACTGACGTGATAAAAGAATTTTATAATAAGTTATTTTAATGGTACTTAAAGGTACCGTCGGTAGATAACAGGTTAAAATAAAACAAAAAGGCACAACCTTGTTGTGCATTGGAAACATAAAATACCAATTTAAGGGTTAAATTCAACCCAGTTATGAATGTTCAATGTGAGTCTGGCCATAAAACCAAACAAAATCGAGTTGGTTTTGGAATTTTCTCAGTATGATTTTTTTTTAACCATCTATAAAATTTTGGTTGTTGTTTTTGATCTAGAATAGACCTTGTGGTATCCGAATTTCTATTTTTCTTATTGGTCCCGGAATATTAAAGTTTAATTCTTGGCGTACGCAATATATGACACAGTTATTACTTAAGCCAGGGGTGCAAAAATCTAGGCGCCAGCAGGCAGTCTCTCACCACTAAATTTATTTTGTTGTTTTTCGTTTAATATTGCGCGTAAAATTCTTGCAAGAATGCTGTTAAATTTTAACGGAAGAAAACTTTTATATTTTAGTGGTGAGAAACTGCCCGCTGGCGCTTAGATTTTTGCACCCCTGACTTAAGCCACATTCAGATCACTAATCACTATAAAAATTATGTGTTTATTGATTTTTATTAACTCAATGGCAAAATTTTACGTTGGGCAATGAATGTATGAATTCTATTTTTTTACGCATTTCTTTACATTTAGAAGAATTTTTATTTGAATAGGAAATCGAAACGTCGTTGCTTATAAAGAAGAAAGTAAAAAAGTTACAAAATGGGTAGACGCAGATTTCAGATATGGAAAAAACCGAATCTATAAAAAGACTTCGAAAGATAGTCATTTAAAGAAAAAAAACTAGATCTGATTATCGAGCCCACCGATTACGAAATGCGTGACTATCACGAAAAGGGAAACAATATAATGTTGAACCCATTGTTTTAACAAAGAGCTATTTGTGTCTGAAATTTTAGTCTTTCAAAATATCATTATCCAAATAGCTGTTGTAATTTGTTAAATTATTATTATTATTATTTTATTTGTGGATTGAACCTGGAAATTTCAGCCTGTGTAAAACTCTCTCTGAGATAACGAAACCAACTTTATTGTTTTTTAAATGCTTCTTTCAATTCCTATCCCATAGCTACCGAATATACTTAATGTCCTAAAGTGGAATGAGCGATTTTAAAATTCAATAACATGCAAATGGTGACAGCTATTTAAAAATATGAATACTTGCAGAAGGGTTATGTAAAAAGTCAAAAGCGGGGAAGACTCTGTCTCGAATTTTCAAAATTTAACTATATCTCTGACATACCCACTATTTCCATGGCTAAAGTAAATGTAGTAAAATTTGCGCAAGCCGTAAATTCCTCAACATTTATTTTTAGGTGTCTTGCCACAGATAATATGTTTTTTACTGATACCAACTGTCGCTGAAAAATTTAGGACAAACATTTCTCAAAAAAATACTCCAGACCTAAAGAAAAAAGAAAGGGGGATGGGATGAGTTATGGTAGCATTTCTATGTAAATCGTGTTTCTGGTGTGGTTCACATCAGTGTTGCCAGATGGGCTACTTTTTTTAAATTCAGATTCTTGATTGGCACCACATTTTACAAATGATAAAATGTGCTTTATTCAATGACATAAAAATTAAGGCGAAAACAAAAATAGTTTATAGTTTCAAAAAAAGTGGTGCCAATCAAGAATTCTAAATTAAAATAATAGTAGCCCACTGGCAACACTGGTTCACATTGAACACTTGTAACAAATTTCACACGAATTCCGTTATTTTCCAAGCAATGTACGGGCAATTTTATTTATAAAATTAAATTGTGGTGCAGTGTGTAAAGTTTCTCGTTATTTATAGATAGATTTTCTGTAAAAAATATTGGTACCGAAGAATTTTCTTATCTGATAATTCCAGAACCCGTACGATCTCCGATAACTGTGCTGAATATAAATTTTTAATGTTGATCATCATTTCTAACTAACAACAGGGTTTTATTACATTTTTTTCTTTTAATAGACTTGTAAAGTTAGAATATTCATTTATAATCGCACTGTGGAATACATTTCAACACATGATTTTCATTGGCATACGTAGGTTGATGCCATGCGGAGGGACAGCAAATCACATTTTTCCAAAAGTTGTGCCGTCTTATTTAATGTTAAAAATTTTTTTGTAATTAAAGAAAGTAAAAATTATTATTATAAAAGTGTTATAATTGCCCTGTTGTGTAATATTATTAAACATATTTTTCTAGACATTTTTCACGTACAATTCTGAAAAACCTCTTTTATTAAGGTTGATCGCTTAAAAGTACACTTATTAAAACTGTTAATATCCAATATTCTGGTACACATCTACTAAAATATTTTTTAGTTAACAATAAGTATTCCTTTATGAAACACATACTATAAAAATATTTAAAAAATCTTCTATTGTTTAGAAATAGTGCTTCTCGAGATCCATCAGTGAACGTTGTTTTGATTGTGATTAAAACGCTTTTTCTACAAAAATTAATAGAAATACATTAAATTAGTTTTGAATTTGCATTTTTGTTATCCAGTCAATCATTTGTAAATAATAACCTGCGTATTTTGATCTTATAAGTGCAACTATATATACTTCTTCTCCCGAACAGAAAAATGATAATTTTTATTTTTTGGGGACGGGGAGTGTTGATAGTCTGCGTTTCAATGGCTTCTGCTGTTTTCTTTTTTTTTCAATTATTTAATTCCGGGACATGAAATCTACCCCCAAAACAGAGGTTTAAAAAAGAAAAAACAGCAGACGCCATCGAAACGCAGAATATTTCTACACCCGCCTGCAAATAATGAAGATCATCCATTTTCTGTTTGGGGGAGTTTTGCATATTCAAATAAAATAAGCAGGTTATTATTTAGTAAAGATTGACTGGATAAAAAAATACGCAAATAGAAAAATAATTTTATATATTTCTATTAATTTTTATAGTTAAAAAATCACACAAAGGCTCATCAAAACAACCGCCATTGATGTTTCTCTCGAAGCACGATTCCCTGAAAGCATGTCAACTTTGACTACAAAAGTTCAGGCCAGTCAGATTTTCAGACGGCTAAACTGAATAATGTGTCTGTTAAATTTGTTCGATTACCGTGATCAACGGGGATCCGAAAAAACGTATAGTACAAAAGTTAGGTATTTTTGCCACTGGCATAAAAATAACATGTACCGTAATTTCGGGTGTATAAGCCGCAGATCAAACAATTCTTTTTCAACCCAGAATTTTTTAAGAAACAAATATAACTAGTTAGATCGCCGTAAATATTTGTCTTCAATCACAAAATAAGATTTCTGGGTCCAAAAAGAATTGTTTGATCCGCGGCTTATACACCCGAAATTACGGTAATAAAAAAATGGTGTTTTAACTCACGATTTCAAATTGGGGCCCTCTCTTAGAACCAGGGTGTCGTTTGCAGGAATCAAATTTGATATTACGAGCAGCTTTGTTAAAAATATACAACATGTATTATTTCCCTTTTTAACCTGATAAGTTTTTCTGAAGTTATTCGAATTTTTCCAGACTTTTCGGATACTTCAAAAGATCTATTGTTCTTCAGACTTAAAAGTATCATTACTCCTGAAACGGCAAGTCACAGAATTCTACAATTTGCTCCTCCAGAAGTAATTTTGTTGTAAAATACAGAAATAATGGACTTCCACAAAAATTTAGAAACAAACTAATTTAAAAATACTGTAATTTCCTGCGTGTTATCCTCGGATCAAACAATTCTTTTTCGACCCAGAAATTTTATTTTGTAATCGAAGCCAAATATTTACCGCGATCTAAAAAATTGCACTTCATTTAAAAAAATTTCTGGGTCGAAAAATGATTGTTCAATCTGCGGATTATACGTCGGAAATTACGCTAAATAAATGTTTTTTTGTAGCTAATAAAACCAAATTTTATTTAAATATTTTTTGAGCGATTTCGAAATTTATGACTAAAATTAAGTTGTTTAAATAATATACCATCATCGTTCAAATAATTAATTAGGCCTTACTCTTAACTATTCTTTATACTTATATATGTCTAAGCTCTTTTACGGGGTCTATTAACCCATTAACGCCCAAATTATTTTCTTCGTTAAAATTTAAATTTTGTATTTCCCACCACTTTTAAAATCAAATTAACTTTTATCTAAATTTATCGAGAATTCTGTCTCATAAAAGAAGGTATATATTTATCTTCCTCTTTACTTGTGGGAAAACCGCTTTCTTGCTTTTTTTGTAACCGTCCTCAAAAGAGGACGCTGGGCGTTAATGGGTTAATGTGAAACATATGTCTACATTTCAATTTATCTAATTATTTATACAAAACATAGATCTTTGTTGAACAGATACCATCTAAACTGTAAGATTTTTGATACTACTAAAATTTAACCTTTGATTACAGCGATGTGACATGTTTTTACATCGAATATTTCATTTTTCTATTGTCACCACTTTTTTAAAAATAATCTTTTCCATAGATTGATAATGGGATATTTTGGCAAGAAATCTACCACATAGGATTTTTTTTGTGTAAATAGCGGTTTGAGTGAATATGAAAATAGCCACAGTCCTTACTCAAAAGGTTAATATAAACTTATGCTTTATTTAATCGCATATTTCGGTGATGACGCAGCTCAAGATTTACTATTAAAGTTTAGAGGTAAGAAATGAGGGCTAAAATTGACATATTTATAAACACATATGCTTTCAAGCTCTTAAATATGATGCTGCTTCTCCTTCTTGCGAAAAAGAAGCTTATCAAAATGAATAAACACTAAAAAAGCCAGAATATTTTACAGGAGTTTTACAAAAATATTTCACAACAGAATTTTGTTTAAGAGTTTGACTTGTTGAAAAAAAATTTTCTTCGTTGTATTTTTTAAATTTATTTTATAAGAAAATTTCTGGTTTGAAACCAAATAAATCATACGCTAGCGGTCAAAATGTCCGCTTTAGACTTTTCTAGCGCAGGGATGCACAACCTTTTTACCAGAAAATCGGTTGACACCAGAATATTTGAAAAGTGTAGTTTCTATTCTTTAATAGCAAAGTTTCTGTCATTACTATAAGAAAAATTATTCTGGATAAAAATAGTGGTATAATTGTGGCCCGCGGGCCAAAGGTTGTGCACCCCTGTTCTAGCGTTAACACGAAAGCGGCCGTGAGCGGTCCTTTTGATCGCTATCATATGAATGTACCGTAATTTCGGGTGTATAAGCCGCGGATCAAACAATTCTTTTTCGACCCAGAAATCTTATTTAGTGATTGAAGACAAATATTTACGGCGATATAACTAGCTATATTTGTTTCTTAAAAAATTCTGGGTCGAAAAAGAATTGTTTTGTCTGCGGCTTATACACCCGAAAATACGGTAATTCAGCTCAAACCATAAATTTAATAATAGCATTAATTTAAAATCGATAAAAAAAAACGTTAAATAAAATTTTTAACAATTTTTAAATTAGAATTTTGGTGTGAATCATTATTATAAAACTTCACTAAAAATTTCTACCTTTTTTTTTGGCTAACTGAACTACATTGTAGCTTCAAATTTCTTTTCCTGTAGATATACTGAATATCACCTTAAACACGAAAAAGAAAATATAAACTAATATGTAAGGAAAAGCAATGAAAACATGAGGATGAATGAATAAATAAAATGAATTGCATCCATGAACACCTGTTACAAATTTCAATTCTAACTACGTAGCCTGGGCATACAACAGTTTATGCTGCAACTTGACAATGGTACTTTTGTCGCATATTTACCCGACCATTGTCGCGTAAGGGATCTGTTACCCATCGGAATTATTCGCATTTTGTTATTTTCTCCTCCTATATTATTTAACCTGCCCGCTGTCGCATTAGGTATTTTTGCACCGGACAGCTGCCGCCCTGATACGGATTTTATATTTATACCTCCCACTGTCGCGATTATGGCGGCTTCAGCTCTGGCTGAATTCTATTTTCGTCCATTTTCTTTTTTAAGACCTTAACAAAAGTGACCGGAAGGAGCATTAGACTCCACAGACATAGTTTCCTTGTATGAGCGGTCCCTTTAAGGCAAACAAACGAGGATCACAGTTTCTGAAAAAGGGTACGAATAACTTGAATAGGGAAAAATGTCGTTTCTTGTAATAATTCTGCTGAAATACAATTCTTAGACATATTCTGTCATAAAACGCTAAAACATGTCTCAAGAAAAAATGAAACTAGTCGGATGGGGTATTTTCAAAATTGTCTTTTATTTCATACATGTTAATGAAACCAAACTGCTTTCACAAATCCAGAATTAAAAGAAAATCTATTCTCATCATGGGGATTCAAAAGATGTGAAATTCCGTGCATTAATTCTTGAGATATGACTGTCTATAATGTCATGTAAATTTTGCAAAATGCAGTTTAACAACGCCGACTATTTGGCAATTAACATCAAAACCCAATCAGCAGAAACTTGTGTTAATGTGCACTGAATCCTAAGTTAAATGAACACTCGTGCATTAATTCGTGAGATACTATTGCGGAAATCGTGGAAAGTAATGCGATTTACACTTAAATGTAAGTTACACTAACTCATATCAAGGACTAATTGAATCCGGTGTTTGATGAAAATCCGTGTATTAATTCTGGAGCTACAGCTATTGCGGAAATCGCAAAAAATATAACATTGCCGAGCCACTTGTGGAGCGATTTACACCAAAATCTAAAAAACTTAAATTTATGTCAAGGATTTAATTAATCTGAAGATTGAATAAAATCCATGTATTATTGTTTGAGGTAGAGCATTTGCGGAAATCGCAAAAAATACAGTATAGCATCGCCACCTGTTGACAGATTTACACCAAAACGTAAAAAACATCTACCGCGAAAGTAAGATTCTAACCAGTAAAAATAAACATCTGTTTCTTCCATTATTCATGACTGAAATTTTGCATTAAGACGCCGCACTACTGACTGAAAAAGACCCGGATGGTAATGTAAAGTCCATGGGAGCGTTCTTTTCAAATGTCTCGCTCAATTGTAAAATTTTAATGTGAATTTTTTTTTCATATTGTAGCTGAGGATGATCTACAACCGGGCTGTTTTTTACTTTTTCGATTTTGGTTTTTAGATTAAAAAATATATATAACTTTCAGAAGCGATTTGAACCGGTTATGAAACTTAAACTGTCCTAATATAGAAAGAATATGCCGTAATTTCCGACGAATAATCCGCGGATCAAAAACGATTTTTTTTTAACCCAAAAAAATTTTAAAATAAAATATAACTTCTTAGATCGCGTTAAATATTTGGCTTCAATAACTAAATAAAATTTGTGGGTCCAAAGAGAATGGTTTGATCTGCGGATTATACGCCGGAAATTACGGTAATCAAAATCAAAAACTAGCCCGGTTGTGGGTTATCCTCAGCTATCCTTAGCAAAAAATCCTGTCAAAATATTAACCCATTCGTGCCCATGACCTTTTGCGCAAATTTTATTCGTTTGGCACCACTATTTTTAAAAGAATTAAGTTTAGTTCATTAATTACGAAAATGTTTCAATTAAATAAAATGAAGATTGTTGTTCTTTTTTACCGGTGTCAAAAACAGTGCTACATGTACCTTTTGAAACGTCCCTAAAAAGGGACGCTAGGCACTAATGGGTTAAAATTTGAGTGAGTTATTTGAAAAGAATGCCCTGATAGACTTTACATTATCATCCGGGTCTTTTTCAGCCAGTAGTGTTGGCTCTTAAATAGAGTTTCAATAGGAAGAAAATTTCTGCTTAAATTTCTGTTTCCCCAGCGGTAATCAACACGTTAGTATTTTAAGGATATGTCAGTACCTTTTTATTCATAGCTCTATGCTGTGGTACTGGACAGTGATTATAATTCTGTTTTTATTAAATAAAGGACTATTTAAATGTAAATGAATTTTTATATGATGACGGATAACATTTGAAACGTTTTCGCAATAAAAAGTGTGAGTCTAAATCTAACGGTTTAGGAAATAAATTATTAAACAAAAAAAAGAAAAATTCTCTATCTTTAACCATTTCAAGGGAAAACTTTGCTTTTATTGATAAAATAATGAAATGATTGAATGACATCAGAATTTACAAACAGGATTTATGTATGACCAGGATTTATATTAGATTATGCAGGATGTTTCTTGAAAGATGATCAAAACTTAAGTAGTTGATAGTAACATCCGAACAAATAACTTCCGTCAAAAAATGCGTTGTCGAAAATAAAATGTAAAAGTTTTAGCACATTGGGAAATTTAGTGAATGCAAACGTTAAAGCGACATTTCTGTTGGAAATTATCGGGAGAAGAGCGACACTAATAGCATGCTAATTATGATATGGGGAAGAAGATGATCTAAAATCTAACCTCGTTTAATACATAAAAGCCAATGATCCGAATGTGAAACTTCCAATCGGTGTAGACACATGAACGAACATAGAAACTGTCGGATTGTTCTTGTTTTGACACAATGTTTTTTATCTTTAATGATTTTTGCAGGAAGGGAACGAAATACCGGTAAAACAAGAAACTTTCCGTCAAGTAGATTGAGCTCCTTATCTCATGACTCTTCCTTTATTTTCTCTCGTTTTATTATGATGAAACCTCAAAAGGGTCCTATATAAAAGGCATATAACAACTTTTCCTGGAAAAAATAAGCATGTGCCTACAGCCATAATCAGTCTTTTTGTGTTTTTGCTTTGCATAAAAAATCACCTTCGGCGCTCTCTAGCACCTTTGCACTTCATATTCGAATATGCATTCTGTGATAAAAGAAGTTTGTTTAGATGTGTACAATCACATCATAATGTTTAGTCACTCCTTTATAAAACGTGTATATATTATCAATATTTATATTTAGATATTATTAAAAACTTTTATTTATGTCCAAAATTAAAAAAAATATGGTGCTATTGTGGCATTAAGAAATGAAATTAACTGGTATAACATAATAAAGATTATATTTTCAATTCAAACACAACAGGGTAGATGGTACACGCAACAAAACACTGATTTCACGAGCATATTTAAAATAGTATTAAAATCCTCATTTCGAATCGCCTTTGCAATCGGCATCAGGATAAAATGATGTTGCACATGACTAAATGTTCCAAATAGGCTTAAACAGGGGCGCAAAAATTGAAGTGCCAACAAACAGCATCTAAACACTAAAATTTAAATGTTTTCTTCGCTTAAAATTTAATAGCTTTCCTAAAATAATTTTACGTATTATGAGACGAAAAATAACGAAATAAATTTAATGGTGAGAGATAGATTTTTGCACCCCCGGACATTAATCTAAGATCAAAGAATAATTCTCCACAGGAGAGTGTGCAAGTATCCCCAAGTACCCATGGTAACATAATGAAATGAACCACAACAGTAGAAAAAACTTACAATCTTATCCTAATGGTGATCGCAGGTGCGATTTGAAACATTATATTTTACTAGAAATCATTGCTTTGTTGTATGTACCATTGAGCATGTTGTGTTTGATTTGAATATATAATTTTAACCTTCCTACCCTGTCTAAATTTTACTCAATCCTGATAAAAACATTCCACACCTAAATTGTTGTTTAGAAAATTTTAATATATTTAATTGACTTATTTCTCTGAATCTATTATTTAACTCTCTTTATGAAAAAAGTTCTGGTTCGAATCGTAAAAAACAAATTATAGTTATGGGTCCATTCGACCCATTCAGAGTAGAAGGGTTAAGTATATTTTTAGGTGCAGTTGTCTAATTTTCAATTATGTTATATGGAATAAATTTGCTGCGGCAAATGTACTAGGCTTCTAGTGCATACTGTTGCCAAATGGCAACAAATTAAACTTTCATTCCTTATCGTTTATTTATATCATCGTCTTTCAAAGATTAACCCTTTGAGCTCTGGGGTGTAACTTTTTCAAAATTCCAAATGTCACATAGGCACCAATATTTTGCAAAGAAAAAATTCGGTTTACGATATACGCGAATAAATGCATTAAACCTTTTTCAAATAAATTTGGTCGAATTTTCTGGTGCTATTGTGACATTTCCGAATTAAAATTATGTGGTACAAAATTCTACCATCAGAGCTCCAAGGGGTTAAAAAACACATCTCACAATTCAATAAATAGACAATTATAAAACAATACATTTTTATATAGTGCCATTGGGAAAAAATAAAAAGATTTTTACATTTGGATTGTCTTGGAGGTGACACTAAGCGATTAATATCAGAAACTGAAACAGCGCGCAACTCTGAATAACCTCTTTTATATTACAGCTCTCTCTTCTAACAGAAAGCAACTTCACATGAAGCAAAAATTTAGCTACATTTCCACCAAGCGAATATGCTTTCGTTTTATTTTTTACGGTATGAAATTTCATACATTTTCTGGTATCAAAAATCTTTTTGTAGCTGAAGCAAAAATTCATTCGTAAGGTCACGGATAAATTTGCATCAGTGAACGTCTCAATCCTCTAGTGCATATTGATGGCAATTGGCAACAAATTAAAATTTCTATACCTATTGTATATTTACCGCTGTCTCTTGATAACTTCATACTTTACATATTCATTTTGACCTTATATTTATGTTTACTTCATTAGAAATATCATATGTGATAATAGTTGTTTATCAGTTAAAAATCAAAAAGAACTTTTGAAGCTTTCCATTTTTCTAGCCATTGATGGATTTCTAACACAAATAAAAAATATTTAAAATGCAAAATTTCATATGATATTTTTTTTCAATTCTTTCAATTTTTCGCATTTGCTTACAGAATTTGTTGAATGCTTCATATTGTTTTTTATATATTTTTAGATCAAAAAATTTGTTCTGATAAAGCCTAATCATGTTCAACAAATATTTTAAAGGAGAGACACTAGAAATACATTAACTGAAGAAATATGGATTATATTAAGTGAAAGTGACATTTCTGACAATAATAACAATGACGATTCAACTTTTCATCTAAACTTTTTAGAAACGGTTCAGACATTTATGCTGGAATTGATTGTGATTCAAAAGCAGATAAAGCAACTAACGAAATTGACTATAAATGTTGATGAAAACGTTGAGATAGTGAATATTCAATCAGCATCAAAACAAAAGTAGCCAAGTAACTGTAAATAGAAAAAAGTGAAGGCTTCAAACTCTTCAGCCAGATACTACTTAAATAAAGATTAGTGGAGATGTTTCTCAGCCTCAAAAATGTTTCATGATTAAAACACCATACACATATTTTTAGTATTTTTCCACCCAACACATTCCGAGCATATCTCTGAACAAACACGATAGTGCTCTAAAACATATTCAAAAGCCACTCAATATATCTGACTGATATAAAAGTATGCCTAAGACTCGATATCTTGAATAGCGAGGCAGACTTTAAAGCATAAGATTGTTTGGGAACTCTGTCATTGGTGTACGATCATGTAATCGTAGCGAAGTAGTCAAGATTTGCGTGCAATTTTGATATTTATTGCAAAAAAAACATTCAACCAATGCCGACCCAGGTCGAAATTCATGCTGGTATTTGTTTGCTAGACAAGCACCAAGTGCTATAACCCTACAAGTAAAATAGCATAAACTAGCATTACACATTGCTGGTTCCAGCAGAATTTCTAGCAATTCAAGATGTGTATTGGCCCACTTTGCTGGAAATAAGCATGAAATGCTTGCATCTAGCTTGTCATGCTTTTGATGTGCAAGCTAGCGATATAGCATGTGATGCTAGCTAGCATATAATAGCATGGAAATCTAGCAGACATAGCAATACCTAGCAATAACTAGCATATTTCTGTTGCTGGTACAAGCATAAATTTTGACCTTGGGAGTGGACATGAATAGAAGATTACCATTTAAATCAAAGATAGACTAAATCATCTTGTTGTTGAATCTATAAATCATAAAATATATTTTGATAACTATTAAACATCATTGAACCTAATGACACTTCTAAAATCCAATGAAACTTCTTATCTTGGAATTACGCAGCACGGAATTCAGAAGAGACTGAATCTCCTGCTGCAAAATGCGACTTGAGAATTGATAGAAAAAGATCATAGAAGTATCGTATGCTTCGAATACGCTTCCATGGTTTTTCCGTTTAGCAACTATTTAAAAAAATTCAATATACTGAAAAATATAAAATTTATATTTTTTCAGTATTTTTCCGTTAACCTCTTAACCCCTTGAGCTCTGATGGTAGTATTTTCTACAACGTAATTTTAATTCCGAAATGTCACAATCGCACCAGAAAAGTTGACCAGATTTATTCGAAAAAGGTTTAACGCATTTTTTCGTGTTTATTGTTAACTGGTTTTCGTCTTTACAAAATACTGGTGCCAATGATTTAATTAGAATTTTGAAGAAATTTACACACCAGAGCTAAAAGGGTTAAGCTCTGGTGGATAAATTTCTTCTAAATTCCATATGCTTCATAGGCACCAGTATTTTGCAAAGAAAAATTTCGATTTACGGAATATACGAAAAATGGTTTAAACATTTTTTAAATAAAATCTGGTCGAATTAGTTGGTGCCATTGTGACTTTTCAGAATTTAAATCAAGAAATAGAAAACTCAACCATCAGATCTCAAAGGGTTCTATGCTTATTAATCTAATGACAATTTTAAAATCCAAAGCAATTTGTTATCTTGGAATAAAGCAGCACGCAATTCAGAAGGTACTGAATCCCGTGCCGCAAAATGCGACTCGTGAATTAATACAAAAAAGATCATAGAAGTATCGTATGCTTAGAATACGCTTCATGCAGTATGCTTTCATTTAGAAACCATTTTAAAAATTCAAAATACTCAAAAGTATAAAAATTATACTTTTTCAGTATTATTACGTTAACCGTTTGAGCTCTGGTGGGTAAATTTCTTCAAATTACAAATGTCACATTGGCACCAGTATTTAGCAACGAAAAAGTTCGGTTTATGGAAGGCACTGAAAAAAAAAAAAAATTTAAACATTTTTGAAATAAAGTTTGGTCGAAATAGCCGGTGCCATTGTGACATTTCGGAATTAAAATCATGGGATCGAAAACTCAAAAATCAGAGATCAAAGGGTTGTATGCATATTAACCGTGTGAGTACCGAACAGCTCGACCACGCTTTTCCGTTTTTATGTCGAGAAAACCATACACATTTCCAGCATTGTGAACCACTGATGTTGCGCTGATTGTGACTTGTAGATATAAAATAGAAAAAGCGCTTTCATGCCGTTTGGATATTTTCGGCGTAAAATAAAAGAAATGCTAACGCGCTGCTTAGGTCGTTTCTGAATAAAATAAAAGAAGAGTGATCGCGCTGTTCGGATCTTTTCTGCATAAAATAAAAGAAGCGCTATCACACTGCTTGGGGTATTTCGATGTTGTTTTGTCAAAACCCTCTGAGACTCAAGCGGTTAAGGAATCAAAGGTATTTTTTAAGGAAAAATAAAATTTCATTCCCTACAGTCTTAACCAAGGAGAATTAACCAGTTTGGCCTCTATTTTTATTCAGAAAATCCGAATCTGTGCCAGAAAATAAAAAAAAAGCATTTTCTTATATTTAAAAGCCTTTAATTGTAGATTTGAAACTGTGAGTAATGCGTGAACAATGGGTTAAGAAACTGATATTTTTTTACAGATTTGCTGAAAGAGTATACAATGGGAAATGAACTATACATAACTTCTAAAACGTACATGACATTAAAAATATGCATGGAATTAAAATATTAAAACGGTGTCAAAAATGTCTAACCAGCTTCAGCTAAAACCACTTTGGCCTTTCTCAAAGGATAATGAAGATGCTCTTCCCAACCTTTCCTTTTTACTAACTGGATTTTTCCCCCTTGACCAATTTTCGGGAGTCTATGACATCCCTAAAGTTATAAACAATAAAAAAAATGTGTTATATAGGTGTGTATAAGCCAAAAATTTTCCAATTATAAAAAAAAACATAAAATTCGCATAAAATTTAATAAAATTGAGTTCAGTTCCCTATAAGTCTATTTGATGATAACAAAATGAAAAGCTTTGATTTCAATAGCGCTATTGTTATTTCCCGTCTGTACAGTTCTTATAGAGCCCTAATTCGAGAGTCGAATGAAAATCGATTTAGATTTTCATGCGAAAGTATTATTTTTGTCTTTTAGCCTGTCTTTTAGCATCCCAATTATTACATTTTATTTATTGAAACATATTTAACCCTTCTCTCTCTTGTCCTTTCAGTTCTAGAACTGTTTTTTCTCCGCCTCCTCTTTTTCTCTGTATGCGTCTGCGCGTAGCGCTAAAGGATTTCACCGCACGGTTCTCTGTTTTGTCCATTTTCTCTTTAACGTTTTTCCTCCATTTTCATCGAGTTGTAATGTAAGCCTTGGTCAGTTCATCCTTCTTATCCCTTGAGAAAGGCCAAGTGGTTTCGGCATACATTATTGGGACGTTTCTGACACCGATTTAGTGTTAAAATGTCAAGAATATTTACAATTGGCGTGTAGTTCATTTCCTAATGTACAGTGATTCAGCAAATGTATAAAATACCCGAGTTTCTTAGCTCATTGTGAATATAGTATTTTTTGATTCACTTAATAACATCAATTTTGTAACTACATAAAGTACGAATTCTACTTTTGAAATTTTCGGTAAAAACGTGAAAACCGAAAAAGAAGAAGGTCAAACTAGCAACCCTGGTCTGAAATACAGACGCAGTGGTGTAACCAGGGTGGTTGCCCAAATCAGTAATATTGTAAGATTTTATTCTCCTTCATTCATAGGAGAAAAGTTTCTGGTTAGATAACGCGAACAAAACTAAAAAAAATAACCTTTATTCAGAGCACTTGGGCACCCAACCTGGTTACTCCCCTGAGATGCCAACATTTCATATTTATTCCTGAGTCTGATCCAAGTAAACAAGTTTAACCCTTTGTGTTGCAAATATTGTGTTTGTGCAATGTTAAATTCCAGCCGGAAATTCAGAAAAAAACATTTTTCAAAATAAGGAAAATAAATTTTTAACTCTTTTATCCTGAAGTTACAAAAGAAAATTTAACCAATAAATCGTCAAAACCGAAATATTCAAGGGCAACCATGTACGAAAAAGTTTCGCTGTGACCTTGACTTACACGGGTTGGACATCTCATGATTTTAGTTTATTTTTCTGGCAACTATTTTGTATTTTTCGCTTCAGAAATTATTTTAAACCTTAAATATATGCTTTTATTTTTATATTCTATGTGCACAAATATAGGTTTAAGGTAAACTTTTTTATAAATTTCTCTTGCCCATATTGTAGGAAATCAAATATAAATTATCCTTAAACAAATAGTAATGCACAGGAAAAAATTGCCTCATGCCAATATGGCGGCGTTGATTAAAGGATGTTAAGCGCTTAAAACATGAAATCTCTGAACTGACAAACTTGTAATTAAGATCTGAATGATTAATTTTAAGAACTTGTAAAAGTTGAAACATATATTTAACCACCTGACTCTTTTTTATGTACAATAAATTGAAAATGTCGTAAAAACACCCCATTTTTATGCTAAAACATTCGTAATATTTAATCTAAACTTTTCTACGATTAACTAGTATGAAATTACATTTAAAATAGCTAGTGTTGACAAAAAGCTATAAGTGATGTATCAAGCAAATTCTTTTTGACTGTACGACGTACGGGAAAACCAGTTAGGTGGTTAAAATTTAAATACAACTGGGTTACTGTTTTATACACTTCAATGTTAAGTATCTCAAGCGAAAAGAAACATTTTAGTGTTTCAATATCTGGAAAGGAATAAGAAGATTCAATTTTTTCAGATGTTTTCCCTCCTGAACTGAAGATTGTGGCCAATATTTCTTTACCATGACGTCAGTGGATTAAAATTGCTTTACGTATTCACAATTACGCACTTCCATGCTTGCAATTCATATTCGAGCCTAAGATTAAAGTTTTTGTTGTGTCATTCTGTGTGTTCTGTAGTACTCTGAACATTTTAGAAATGACTAATTAGTGAATAATAGTGCAATCAAAGCCAATCGCTATGATGGACAATGGAAAAATGTTCCTTGAGAAAAAAGAGATAGTGGAGATTAGTTTGGTAACCTTTCTCTCAAAATGAAATACTATTTTTTCTTGGTTTTATCACTGTCGGAGGAACTGTAAAAAAGTCATCCTAATCCAATTTTTTCAAAATTTGGACTGTTTGTGCGCATCTGAAAAATTTATATTGATGTTTGATTATCAACATTTTGTTTGAGGAAGTGATGAAACATCAATTTCTAGTGAGCCTCTATTGAATACAGGTAAATATTAAAAAGTATTAGTTATTACTGATTTATAAGCATTTACATACAGTTAAAGATCATTAAGTCTAATCTCAATAGAGATAATTGTGAAAAAGTAAATGATCATGTTGTTTAAATCCGTCACTCCCTCATAACTCTTACTTTGGCCTAATTGGAGAAAATTATCCAGGTATAAGTAACTCTTAATAAGCCAGCTCTCAAATGCAGTTTTCATGTAACAGACACCGATTGAACTAGATTTGAATTATTATTTGGATTAACATTTCAAACTTCCAAAATTTTTTTGTGTGTAGCCTTTTTTTCATATCGAATGCAAAAAGTAAGTCAGTCATAAGAGGGCGCCATTTTTAGCTTGTGACGTTTCCTTCACTGTATTGCTAAGGTTTGATAAATAATTGGTTTTACTTTTAGGTTTTTATTGGACGCCTGAGAAATTTCAAATTTCGACTTATATTCGGTTTAAATAGTACACTACAATGTTGGAAAAAATTATAAAGCCGATAGAAAAATTTAGAAAAATCAAAAAGGAATGGAATTATTGATATCGCAAATTTTATTTACATTTGCATGATCAACATCGCAATAATACGCATAAACTTTGTTTAGAGAAACGGAAGAGGGAGCATAAATTATGCTGATTTCTTAAAACCAATGAAAAACAACTTGGAAAAAATTATAAAGCCGATGGTTCTAGCCTCATTTGGCATGATGCCAAACTTGAGAAAGCAGATCTCCAGTAAAGTTTAGGCAAATGTAAATGTGTTACGTGCATTTATTTTGTATTTGGTGTGTTTAATACAATGCCAAGAGGAAAAAAAATATCCAATGGTGAACAAATTAAAATACTAACTTTAAATGAAGCTGGAATGTCTGGTTCTAATATTGCAAGAAAAATAGGAAGGTCCAAGGTTGCAGTAAACTGTTTTCTCACATCGGTTCTCACAAAGGGTCTCACATCGATTATTGATGAAATACATGTATCGACTTTATAATTGTTTCCAACTTTCTTTGTACAGAAAATTTTCTTAAGTCTATTAACCTTTTATTAATGTAGTTAATAATGAATTTCTTTTTTTATTTACTTCCTTGTAGCATATAATGTATATGTATGAAATTTCACAAATATTCCATCTTTTGTTTTTTAATTATATCATATTTTCAAGTGGCTTTATAATTTTTTCCACCACTGTATATTATCTTACTTCTCAACTCATTTGACATTCCTTTTGTAAATTGTGGTTTTCGCTAAAAAAGCACCCGCACGCACTCCAATATTAAAGTAAAATTATTATTTCTTTTTTTAAGAAAAAAAATGTGCTTTTAAAAACTTCCTTTTTAAGAAAAGAAAACAAAATCACATTTCAATCGGGAAGATAAATATTCAAACATTATTTTACAAAATGGATTTATATATTTCAGCACATACGAGTGGGAAATATAGTAGTAAAAGAAATACTTATTCAAATAAAGAGCATAGCTTGTCAATTTAATGATTTTTAAAATGAAAAAAATTATAGTCAATTTCTTATACAATTTAATTTTCATAGATTTATCCATCAATAAAGAAATGAGGAAGTAAACCGTTGAATGAACAATGAAGTTACGAATAAAGAGTTCATGACATATTTTCTAGGAGTTGCCAGCAAAATAACTGAGGATGTGGTTATAAAATGATGGCTGATATTTTGAATTAGATCAAGGTTGCCAATTTGGCCTCTACTTTCAATTAAAAAAATCGAATTCACATAAAAAATTATGAAAGAATTTTTTTTATTTTAGTTAATCACGAATCTTCTGTCTTTAATTAAAGAAAACAAAACCATACAGAATTTCTGATGTGAAGGTGAAATTTCAGATTAAAAAAAATTAAAAGAGACCAAATCTGGCAACCCACGTTAAATCAACAGCTTCAGATTACCGATGAAGCAATTGCACCAATAAATTTTGAGTAGAACATTTGCATTCGTTAAGCGGTTTTTTCATGAATATCTAATCTTATAAAACTAATTAAATTTTCTATTCAATTTTACTGGTGGAAGTTCACTCGGTAATATATTCTTGTTCACGGACACTGAGAGGAGTTTCTCCAGGTTGTTACAAAATGGTGGAAACGCAGGGCCTGACAATAGCCGAAGTAAACTGTCACCAGTGTAAAAATTAATATCTGTTTTGCTGTTATTTATGACTTGCAGTTTTTATTAATATGGGATAGTAGGGGGAAATTTTCTTTTAAATTTACTTGCGGAAGTTTGCATCAGTGGTAATATTTGAAGTTTCGCTATTTTAATTCTAAGCTATTTCCTCTTTAGTAAGAGCTGCTTGAAATGAATGATGATATATGCAATTGAATGAAATATATGTGATTAAATACATTTCCTTAGGCATCAGAACGGTAGCGGAGTGTTTTGACACCCAAAAATCGTGCAGTGTCTTCATGGTTTTCACATTGTCACCAATAACTATTAACAGTAATCGTCACCTTATTTGTCGATGACAGTCGTTACAAATTCTGCGATAAAATGATTTGATTATTTTTTTTAAAGGAGCGATGACATATGTTAGAACCATACACACTAGGGGTGTGTCAGGCCCAGTGCCCGTCCACGTGGTTAATGTATGCTTTTTGAAATAATATTTCAAATATATACTTATTCAATAATGAAGCATATGCTTTTTGTGTTTGCGTCTGTTGATTTATTAGCACTGCATATAGCAAAAGTTGCAAACACGCGTCAGGCCAATTCTTAAAACTATTTCACTATTGTACTTTTCGTATTATTTAATCATAAAACTTTTCTTGTGAACACTTTCCTTCCCATGGTAGAAAACGTTCTAGAAATTCAGTTATTCCGAATTTGGCTAAGCCACTACACTCTGTATATAACGTTTCACTGAAAAGCATTAATTAAAGGAGCTTCAATTAACTAGGTTTAATATTTCTAAAAGTTTTTATAGAACATTACTTTCAAAAAGTTCAAAAGAATAATTTTTTGATGAACAACGAATCTTAAGTCCTTTTTACTTATGCTAATGATGCAAAATCATTACCGTGAAAAAACACAAAATGACCATAGTTTGTTTTTAAATATTCAAAAATATTTAATTAATTTGATCAAAGATAATTAAATTTCGATGATAAATCATTTCCTTAAAGCAGTAGTAATTTTTAACAGAAAAATCGTTTCTCGAAACAAACTGGATATTTTTTTCTGTGCATTCTTAAAATTTTTTCCGGTGATATTTGATTCTAAGTTATTTAATGCAGTCTGGTTTTATTATTTTCTCTTGCAAAAAATAAAAATGAATTTGTAGAATATATTTAGAATATCGAGTTTCTTTCAAAAAAGTTTTAATTTTCAAATTTAAATAGGGTTTTACAACGAAAATATTGTTCGGTCAAACTATACAAATTATCTTGACCAAACTAAGACACCTATTAAAAAAAAATGTATTTCACTAAGCTAAGGACAAAATCAGATATCAAACGAAAATTGTGTGGTAATAAACAATAACATTATATTTGTTTATTGATATCATATTTTAACCCTTTTAGCTCTGGTGGATAATTTTTTTCAAAATTCCTAACGTCACATTGGCACCAGTATTTTGCAAAGAAAAAAATCGATTGAACTTATACACGGAAAAAAAAATGCATTAAACCTTTTTCAAATAAATTTGGACGAATATTCTGGTGCCGATGTGACATTTCAGAATTAAAATTAAGAGGTAGAAAATTCAATCATCAGAGCTCAAAGGGTTAATGTCAAACGTTCATAAATACATAAAAAAACATAACTTGCTATTGATCCAAGATCAACTAAAATATAATCACAGAAAAGTTGGATTTAGACACAGAATATTGTTTCCTTTCATACAAGCAGTTTTCGAACCACGGGTGTTCTAAGTATAGAAAAATGCACTAATTATGATTTTCAAATGATAACACCTACTTTTGACACTATTCATGGGTTTGAATACTATCATACGTGAATAGTAGTATTGCCACGTTTAACGTCCTATTAATTGGACATATCTTTTATTGAGTATTATTTGGTTTTGAAAATTATTTTTGTAATTCCAGCACCTAAAAATGATAACATAAATTTACGTACGTATAAATTTACGTATAAATTTACATAACGATACATTTAAGCGGCCTAACCGGGTTTTTCTGTCACGTAACTTTTAGAAGCAATGGCTGATTTAACACAAAATCATTATTGAATTTATTTTTTTAAGTGAATAAAATAAACAAATATGTAAGTTTTTCAAATAAAAATTTTCCTAACAATATTTTTTTTATAAATACTATTTTATAAATTGTTAAACATGAATGGAATATTTTGCAGGCCGCTTAAAGAGTTAAATTATGACTTCACTTATGGTTCAGCATTTAATAATAATAATAATAGTTTTATTAATTTTTAGCAAACCGTTGGTATTACTTTTAATTTAAACAGATATTTCACACTTTAAATTTAAAATAAGGATTCCTTTACCGGATTATTAATTTTTGAACAGATAAAAAATACTGCTAAATTTTGAGTTTCTATGATCTTGTTTTAACATGACATTTCCCAAAGGTCTTAAAAAAATTTTTCCTTAGACTATTTAGTTGCATGAAAAACACGTAAAATAACTTTATTTGTTAGGTTTCTGTAAAGAACACGTTCATTAAATTTTAATAACCCTTTCGATAGCTACCTTTAATTATGTTAGCGTAAAATATTTTTTCCCCAAAATTGGAAAAAAAAATTCACAGCCAAAATGGTCAAATTGATTCTACGAATAAATAAAGCAGATATCATGATTCAGAAATAGTCACATTGAAAAGTCGCATCCAAATACTCTTTAAAAATAGAGGGCTCTAACTTACAATTTCTTGATTTTTTTGTACCTTTTTACGAGCTTATAACGAAAATGAAAGCTTGTTATTTGCAATTTACCTTCAGTATTCGTTTTAAGTATGAATGTATAAACATAAATTTACATAAAGACAGATTTTCGCATTCATAAATTTTTAATAAGTGCTTTTGAAACAATCTTCTCAAAAGTTTGTTTATGATTTCCTGAAATTATTAAATTTAATTGGAACTTTATTGGTTCGGAACGTGATAAGTCTACTTCAAATTCGCTTCCTCAGAATTTCAAGCAATTATATTTTTCACTGAGTTTTCTTAATGAGCCCTTATCTGAAATAAATGCCTGATGATTCTGACATTTGAAGGTGCGAAAATGTATGATCGATATATTCAATTTTGCCAGTGAAATAATTTAAGGTTCAAGAAATAAGACCAGAAAACTAATTTGGATTTGGATTTATTTCACAAAACGGGAACTCTCATTAAAATTTGCATATGTTTTAAAAATATGAATTCGTGCATCCGTATTACAAAATATAGTTATTTTAATTTGACTGAGAAGTCACAAACTTATGTTTTGTAATCATGGTTATAAATTCATTACTTGTATACTTGATATTTTAATTATAATATATGAACATTTTTAAAATTAAAGATAATGTATGATATAGAGCAGCATAAAAATACAAAGTGAATCTAAATTCAAGGTACAAACTTTAGGTGTTGGTTCAAGATATTGCAACAATCACTTATTTCATATTAATACATGGGCGCAAGCGACCCGTTGTGGTAGAAATATCAAGGGGCCAATTTGGCCCTTTTTTTATTTCAAAATTTCTCATTCCTGCCAGAAAATTCCTATACCGTTCTTTTTTTTATTTAACCCCTTCAGGAACGCAGGACTTCTGTTGCTATAATGTGAAAACGATTGCTTCAAACGTGTATTTAAAAACAATTTTATATGAAACTAAGTAAAACCATTTCTTCGCGTATATTATTTGCAACAAAAGTTAATTCCTAAACTAGCGAGCTACGCCCGCTAGCTGGGTCACTTTTTCCAAACGAACCTCGGTATTAAGCAGAATATAATAAGCAAAAAAATTCATTTAATAAGCAAGTCTTGGTGTTCGAATCCTCAAGCACAAAAAAAAGTAAATTAAAGAGCTATGGTCCCGTTAAAAATATGTGATTTCGCACTGTGGGCCACGTTCACTTGAAATAAAAAGATTGTGGATCGGCGCTATGGTCGCTTCGCGCCCATAGTCCCGTTAAAAATATTTGGTTTTGCACGGTGGGTACTACGCTCCCATAAGACATTTTTTCGTATTTTTTAGTTCATCAGAAGCAGATTTTTACGCATATTCTGAATATGTAATCAGTTTTTTCTACTTTAAAAACTGTCTGCATGATGGTTTAAGAAAAAAACGCGCAAAAAAAGTTTCAATAGTCCTGTTTTATTTCTAAGTTCAATATTTTAGCGAAAACTACGGTAAATATTCTACGGCAAGTCAAAAAAATTGATGCGGGAAAAAATGCAATTAGCGCCGGTAGAAATGGAGGTTTTCAGCTGTTTCTTCTTTTAGCCAAAGGGGAAAAATTCATTCCTTCACCGCAAGGTAGCGCAGTGTTCTGCGCAGTGTTCTCCGTAGGGAATTGAGATATTTTTCGTTCCGATTCCCAAGGGATTTTTAATTCATAACTTTTTTAATTTTGATCCCACGGTCTCGAAAATGCCCGAAATGACTTCCCCGGAATTTTTCCAATCGAAAGACACCTCTCGCGACTTCCAACTCGCCCGCGTTGCGAACTGTAATCGGCTTCAAGCAGACAGACAGAGGCGCACGGATTTTATTAGTATAGATAATTCTGGTATGTACGAGGCATTTGGGAATTAAAATTAAATGATATGTAACATATATACTGACTAGTGAAAAATGCTCCAAGGAGCAGTGCAAAAGCAGAATATGATTTTAATTGAGCATTAAAAAGTAATGGACAAGTGCTTCTGTTAATTACTGAGCATGAGGAAGGATAAGGGATCCCTTCTTGGCTACAACTCACTTCAATGCCAACTTTGAAAAAATCATATTTGCGCTTTTTCCGTACAAAAGAAATTTGCGGTTCTTTAGTAGAATTTTCCATCGTGCTTTAGATGTTAACCAGGGGTGTAGTCATAAAAATAACATAAGATATATGCTCTAAGCAGAGGGATATTCTAGAATGTGCATACTATAAGCTTTCTTGAAAAACAGAGGGTATATGGTGTTCTATTAAAAAGTCCAGAAGGTGTACGGCATATAGCCTGTACTACATCTCTGATGTTAACTGCACTGTTCACTCTGCACTATACTACAAATCAATTTTCTGTGCAATTATACACTTAGGGTATGCTTGGTGGCAGTGCATGAATGTGATACCTGCAGGAACTAGGTATCTGGCATTATGTCGCCTTCCTTTACATTTATGTCTAATTAAGCTGCATCTTTACTGGTTACGTCTTTACACTATACATTTTTATAGCAAATGCGACTGATTTGTTTTCACGGAAAAAGCGCAAATATGATTTTTTCAAAGTTGGCATTGAAGTGAGTTGTAGCCAAGAAGGGATCCCTTATCCTTCCTCATGCTCAGTAATTAACAGAAGCACTTGTCCATTACTTTTTAATGCTCAATTAAAATCATATTCTGCTTTTGCACTGCTCCTTGGAGCATTTTTCACTAGTCCTTCTATTTTTCCATATTCCATAGGGACACAGCACAACTTGTTTTGTATTTTATATATAGAAAACAAAATCTTATTTGTATTGAAATTAAAAAATGCTACATACTCTAATACTCTGGTGTTACAAATTAAAAAAAAATTTTAAACAGGTTTTTCTATACCAAAATTCCGCGGTGGTTTAAAAAAAAAAATCAGTTTTTTACTAAAGTGAATAAAATAATAGATCCTTTCAAAGAATAGATTTTTCATTCAAATATCCATTATTTTTGCCAAAAACAGGAACTTTTTTTACGCAAGAGTAAAGTTTGATACAAAAACCATGCTTCTTTTTTTTCTTAATCCGTATTTATTACGGACTTATTAAAAACGTACTCCACCGCTTTTATAGGAAACGATTGCTTTACTGTGTTATGGAGCATTCTCATTGGCCATAAAGAGACATTCTATAAAAGCTGTGGAGTGACTCTACAACAAATGGGTCAAATTTTTAACTGCATATCCTTGGCGCTATAGTTTACAGGAGTGGTACATTGTTCAAAATTTGAAACTTTTGCTGCATCGCCACTCCATCGCTTTGATAGAATATCTCTATTTTGATCGATGAGAATCCTCGATAATGCATTTAAGTAATCGTTTTCTACTTATCTAATATATCGTTTCCGTATATTTATTTTTTCAATCAGCACCAAGGTGCGCACTTTATTAGAAGACGCGCTCTATTAGACGGCGCATTCTATTAGAATAAATACGGTATATACTTATAATAAATACACTTTGTTAAAGAACAGGGCCCCAATATTTGACAGGTATGCCAGGCATTTTTGCCATTGATGCCATTGTGCTAAAAACAAAATATAAATAAATGAAAAAAATGGATAAAATATAAATTTGGCATGGTGCAAAAAATTGCCTAATTTAAAATTAAAAATCAAATTTGACAGCTACCAGGGCTAGACACCGTGCATAATTATTCAGTAAATGATTCATTAACACTAGAACGACCGGAAATTCTACTCAAGTTTGAAAATGATATTTCTCACCAGAATTTTTATTCAAAATTATTTAATTGATTTATTTAACGTAAATTTGCGTGGATTAGATTTAAATTATTTCAAGAAATTTTTCTGTTACGAATTGAAATTTAGTTACATGATTGGAGTCGAATGGACTCCATCCGGGCGTTCTAGTGTTAAAAAATGACAAAAATCAGCATGTCAAAAATTTCAAAAAAATTCATAATTCGTTAAAAAATTAAGTTAAAAATAAGAGAAAAAAAAAGCATTCTGTATTTTTTTATGCTTAATCGAATGGTGTAACTGGTTTTTCTCTCCGATGATCACAAGTACCTTAGATTGATGACTGCTATTCTTTTATTTCATCTTGTAAAAAACTGTTTAACGTAAAGCTATGAATTTTTGCAGGATTAATTAGCATCGCAAAATCTTTAAAATAAACTTTACCGCAACATTCTATCTGCAATAGAACGTTAGATATACCCATTTATGACCAAGTTTGGAAAATACGCAATTTCAGAAAAATCGCCCAGCGAAATAACGTTTTCTCGATGACTACCTCGGGATAAAAAGTTTGTCTTTTGTTTTTAAAAAAAGTTAAGTTTTTATCTTTAGTAGTTTTCGAGAAAAGTGCTGTGACACAAAATTTTTGTCCGATTTTCAGAATACTCTACAGTACACCTTCAGTATGCCATAAAAAAAAAATAATTTTTGTGCTATGTTGTGCTTCTTGGTCAGACGAACATTTAAAAAAAAATCATCAAAATTGGATAAGTATTTAGTTAGTTATTGCAAAAAGAAAAATGGAAAAATCCGTGTGCACCATCGCTCAATCATATTATTGTAGCGCGCTGCCGCGCGCACAATGATGACCTTGAAGTGGTTAAAACAGGCATTTCATGATTACTTAAAGAAAATTCTCTTACTGGAAAAGGGTATAGCGAGATAAGAATGGCGAAATGGCCCCCATGGTCAATGACTGAATTATTATTTGTACTAGTATCAGCACTCTAAAAGAGTACGAAATACAAGGTCATTGACCCCCATCTTGACCTGTCTTTAAGATATTCGATAAAGTTCGTACGCGCGCCGTTTTTTTTTAAATGTATTTTTCTGAAAAACTATAAAAGCTAGAAAGATGGGACCAATTGCGTATATTGAGAGATACTTTGAAAAATATTTCATATTTTTTTCAGAGTTTTCGTGAAATGACAACTGTGCAAAATAATGAAACAAAGTATAAATCTTTTATTTTAGTACTGTTCTGTTATGTCTACCGCGCCCAAAAAAATACATAATATTCTTTAATTTATATACTTATAGCACACAAAAAATGATCAAAATCAAAGAGGCGCTTTTTGAGTAATATCTAAGAACAAAATAGAAAAGGTTAAAATAAAAATTCTAAATAGAAAAGGAAGAAAAGAAGAAAAATTGATACCGGACAAATTTAAAAGAAAAAGTAATACTGATATACTGTTAGAGAGACACAGACATACGGCTACTGAGTGGGTAAAGTAGTGAAGTTAGCGATCGCCCGGACGTACATATGCATTATGGTATTCGTAGGGAGATTTTGCTGTCTTTATCCATCACTCAGTGGATAGTTGTTATATAATTGGGAGATAGCCCGTCAAAATGACGTGTTTGCATTCTTAACCCTTTTCCGGCACAATGTGCCCGGTCTGGGATACCTAAGTTTAATTCCAAACTTGCAAACGGCGCCAATATTATCTTAGTAAAATATTGCTTTTACAATAAAAGCTTAAGTTAAGGATTTCAAAATATCTATAAAATTCGTTTGTGGATTCCGGTGTCAGTCGATAATCTCTAATTTTACTAACAGATTTTCAAGATTTAATTGGGATTTTCATACCAGAGGGTAACAGTTGTTGCTGCACACATATAATAGGAAAGTCATTTTATGAAGACGAGTTGGTTCATCTAGGTGTTATATCTAACACCAGCAAAATAAGTTCTAAGGAAGTTGCTCATTTCTTAAAATCACTTTCAGAAAAAGCAGCGATGTCGCTTTTCGAAAAAAAATAATAAAAATGATATGCCTGACAATCAGATAAAAATGTTGACAGGACTTTGCTGGCAAAACAATTGAATTAAGGTAGCTATTAACTTCTATGCGAAACACAAGCGTAAGTACTATAACTCAAGCGTTAGTTGTATTCTTGTTTAAATTAAAAACTGGAAATTCTAATTCGGTGATAGCAGGAGTGTTTTGGGTTTACTATACGAACAACATGTGTTGTCATTTTTTAAAGAAGTATTAAGAAGTTTTGATATTGATATTTTGCCTTATTTTGGATCAACCTCCATTTCTCGGGAAGACTTAATAAAGAATACATGTTTAACTGCTCGAATGTTATTAAACCTCAGAAATGATCAGCTGGTATTGATATTTGACGGCACATAAATTAGGCATCAAAAAAGCTCTCATAATGAATATCAGCGAAAATCGTATTCTGGTCAAAAGAAAACCCATTTATGTAAACCGTTTACAATTTGTACCACGAACGGGTTTATAGTTGATTTTGCTGGGCTATTTTATGGTACGGAAAATGATGCTACTATTATGAAAAAAGTGTTACAAGATGCTAAACTTCAAACTCTATTACGTCCAAATGATATATTTCTTGTAGATCGCGGTTTTCATGACGCCGTTGACTCTATCACCAAAGAAGGCTACGTCGTATTAATGCCAGCACTTAAAGGTAATCGAGCCCAGTTACCTACCGAAGAAGCCAACATGTCACGACAGGTGACTAAAATCCGATGGGTAGTCGAAGCTGTGCACGGGGCCATTTCTCAGAAATATAATTTGCTTCATAATAATCTTGATAATAAAGTGCTTCCAAAAGTAAATCTATTACGCAAAGTTGTCGGATTTTTACACAACAAATTCAGTAAGCGATTAGATTCTGATGCAGGCTTAAATGAGATAATTGTTCAATACATTAAAGATCGTTATGAATGTAGTGAATAGTAATGACGTTATCATACTCTTTAAGTGAAGAGGTAAAAAAGCAGCAATGGAACCGTAGAAAAACAGCTTTTCAACGACTGGTATCATCAGAAATTTTGGATTTTCTACAACTAAATGAAGAACAATTAAAAATAATATTTACAGTTTCCTATCAGCTCTCATTTGCCATTTCATACCTGGCTGAAATAATGGACGACACGAGTAATCTCTGCATATATTACCTTAAACATACCCCAAATATTATCAAGTTAAATGTTTGTTCCAGACACATAAATAGTAAATATTACCGCTTGTTCATTGATTATGTTCCTAATATTAAGAATATCGAAGGAATCCGAGGATATTGTTGCGATTGTCCAAATGGAAACAGGACAGTTGGATGCTGCGCCCATGTCGCAAGTGCCATATATAATTTAGCTCATGCGAGATATCTAGCTCGCATTTTACCTCCTGCTGAAATTCTGTCTAAAACTTTTTTAAATGATGAAGTCACTATTGTAATAAATGAAATAGCGATGATGATGATTGAAATTATATTTCTCATGTAACTATAATAAATAATTCTTAATAAAGTACTCTTTAATTAGTTCCTACCATCCGTATTCATATTTTGCAAATTCATAATTAATCAAAGAAGCACCTCTTTGATTTTGATCATTTTTTGTATGGTAAAAGTATATAACCCGGGAGAACGCATGCTTATCCAGGGTATGAATGTTTTTAATTTTGTCAACAATAAAATCAAATTATAACAGTCACTTTATTTAGATGCAGACAATTCCTACAAATTTTGCAATAAAATAAGTTGAAGATTACTTTAAAAAAATTATTGGTTACAATTGTAAAAAACCATACGCACTCCGGGTCTTTTAGACCCTGCGCGCGTACTTACGGGTTAAATTAACCCTTCCGGCGCAGTGTGTCCGGTCAGGATACACCTAATTATAATTTCCAACTTGCAATTGGCACCGATAATATTATAATAAAATCTTGCTTTTACAATAAAAGCTTAAATTAAAGAGTTCTTGATTTCTTAAAAAGTCGTATGTAAATTCCGGTGTCAGTTAATAATTTCTCATTTTACTAGCAGAATTTGTCCGCGCCGGAAAGGGTTAATGAATATTATATATATTTTTTTGGCGCGGTAGACATAACAGGAAAGTACTAAAAAAAGATTTATAATTTGTTTAATTATTTTGCACAGTTGTCATTTCACGAAAACTCGGAAAAAAATACAAAACATTTTTCAAAGTATCTCTCAATATACTCGATTGGTCTCATCTTTCTAGCTTTTATTGTTTTTCAGAAAAATACATTTAAAAATAACGGCACGCGTACGAACTTTTTCGAATATCTTAACCCTTTGAGCTCTGGGGTGTAAATTTCTTCAAAATTCCAAATGTCGCACTGGCACCAGTATTTTTCAAAGAAAAAAAGCGGTTAACGATAAACACGAAAAAAAAAAAAGCATTAAACCTTTTTGAAGTAAATTTGGTCAAATTTTCTGGTGTCATTGTGACATTTTGGAATTAAAATTATGTGGTAGAAAATTCTACCAGCAGAGCTCAAGGGGTTAAAGACACGTCAAGATCAGGGATCGATAACCTCGCATTTCGTACTCTTTTAGAGTGCTGATACTAGTACAAATAATAAATCAGTTCTTGACCATGGGGGCCATTTCACCATCCTTACCTCGCTATACCCTTTTTTTAAATGATGAAGTCAATATTGTAATAAATGAAAATAATGATGTTTGAAATCATATTTATGGTGTAATTATAATAAATAATTCTAAAAAGGACCCTTTTAATTAATTCCTACCATCCGTGATCTTACTTATTAAATTCATAATTATTAAAAGAAGCACCTCTTTGATTTTGATAGGTTTTGCGTGGTGTAAATATATAAATGAGAGAATATTATGCATATATATATATATATATATTTCGCGCGGTAGACATGATAATAATAGATATAACTTTAATTATCAACATCTATACTTACATTAATTACAACATTGACTTCATCCTTAAGAAAATTTTTAGACAGAATTTCAACAGGACAAGTATATTCCGAGTGTAGGTTTGAGCGAACGCTAGTTTCATCGCTCCACCCACTCACTAGCTGTATTTCAGTGTCCCACTAGCCGTGTTTCCGAGTTACACTGGTCGTATATCAGTGTTACTTTTTCTTTTAAATTTGTCCGGTATCAATTTTTCTCTTTTTCTTCCTTTTCTATTTAGAATTTTTATTTTAACCTTTTCTATTTTCTTCTTAGACATTACTCAAAAAGCGCCTCTTTGATTTTGATGATTTTTTGTGTGCTATAAGTATATAAATTAAAGAATATCATGTATTTTTTTTGGCGCGGTAGACATAACAGAACAGTACTAAAATAAAAAAATTATACTTTGTTTCATTATTTTGCACAGTTGTCATTTCACAAAAACTCTGAAAAAAATATAAAATATTTTTCAAAGTATCTCTCAAAATATGCAATTGGCCTCATCTTTCTAGCTTTTATAGTTTTTCAGAAAAATACATTTAAAAAATAAAGGCATGCGTACGAACTTTATCGAATATCTTAAACACAGGTCAAGATCAGGGGTCAATGACCTTGTATTTCGTACTCTTTTAGGGTGCTGATACTAGTACAAATAATAATTCAGTCATTGACCATGGGGGCCATTTCGCCATTCTTACCTCGCTATACCCTTTCCGGCATGAAATCTAAATTTTTTAATTAAAAAATTCCCGTAAAACTGGAAAATCTGTCAAACATAGGAAATGCATAAAAAAATAGAAATGCAATTTTTTTATTCAGAAATTCGATTTCATACCAAGAAAGTTTTGTTTAAGTTATCATGAAATATTTGTCTTAAATAAAAAAAAAAATAATAGTATAGAAATTTTCTGGTGCAAAACAGAAATTTTGAAATAAAAAAAGATCAAATTACCGCCCCTCACCGTTTTCATTACTCGCAACACGTCACTTGCACCTATACATTCTTTATACAATAAATAAATGGTACAGTATCCTGTATCAATCAGGAACATTTAGTAAATTTTAATTTTATAATTTTGAAAGTATTGCAGTAGAAAGATTCCTTTTCCTTATTTAGAAATCAGATTCTTCCAACTTTCCAGTGGGAATTCGTCATAACACAAACGCAATGGCATGTCTCTCACCGAAGGGTCATCAAAAAGTGTCCTAAGTAATATCACTAATTTTTTAATGAAGTAATCGGTTTCTGGATTAGCAGATATTTGATGATTAGAAACGGCAATGATAACTAACAAATTTCAGTGGTATGCGACGGGTCACAGTTCGATATAGCTAACAACTGCTATGGTTTTGCTACGAATAGGAATCTTCTTATTAATCTAAAGCACAAATCTTTGTCACGATAAAGCGAAAATTAGTATTCGGAAATAATGACAACAAAAAAAATGCAGCTGTTTATAATTATTCCTTAAACTTGTCCTTAATTAATAATTTTAACAATTAATGGAAAATCTAATTAAAATTGTATATGCATTAGCAGAAGAATTATTATGTAAAAGTATTTCAAACTTTTAATGGAAAGCATTTTTATTATAAAATCTCTAAAATAAAAACAAAGGGAAATTTAAATTAAGGTATGTAACAAAAATCTTTTTGAAAAATATTTAAAAGTCGAATTTTCTCATGTATATCAGAGAAATATTCCTAATCCATATTTAATTTACGTAACATGGAAAATTATAAAATTAGGCAACCAAAAATACATAGGAAAAAATATCCTGGTGAAAGACATTTTACGTAGCTTTTTAAACTAAGTGATAACTATTTGAATATTTGCATAACAGCTGCTAAAGTAAATTTACATTTAAAAGAAAGAAAACACGCATAAAGTTAAATTTAGAATTTCTCAATCCTAATGAAATGAAGAAAGAAACAGAATGTTAAGTTAATGACTTTTGCTTAAATGTCATTTACGTTATTCTTTCGAAATGTTAAACATTTTTTTTCTAAAAACAGACTAGATTTAGCTAATTCTCCTTGGGAAATATAAAGTTTACTCACGTACAAGGAATTTCAGAAGAAACTTTTACGATTTTTACTTTGAGGTAAATAGAATGCGCAAATTTCTATTTAAGTTTTGTTCCATTTTTTCATCTATTTACCGAAATGAGAAAGTTTAAAAGTAAAATAAAACTTTATTGCTTTTATCAGAAAGAATATTAACTAAGCAGATTTAAAGAAGCATAACTAGTTATGTTTTGTTTACATAACAACACTGTTTTAATAGACATTCATTATATATATATATATATATATGGTACAGTGTAAAGTAGTTAATTACTTGTTTATGATATGTATATCGAATTAGCACTCCTTGTTAATACTTAATGGATTTACTCAGATGTTCATTTATGGCTATATAATTGTAATATTGTATTGGTTAGATAATTATTAATATCACTCCTTGCGTAGAGAAATTTTCTTCTTATCCATCTGAAACATTCAGTGATTAAAGAAAGCAATAAATTCTATACGAAAATATTTGTTATCAAAAACAAGCTCTGTTTTAACCCATCACAATTTTGTTATGACAAAAATTTAATATTGAATTATGCCTTATCAAATAACAGAAAATTTCAGAAAAAAAATCGAAGATTACAGATGCAGTTACGAATAAAGAGTAAGAAATATACAATGCCTCTCTACCAGTTGCGAGTGTAGTAACTGAGGAGGTAGTCACAAGATCGCGGCGTTTTTTTAAATCGAATCACCAGTTTTTATCACCGCCGCGCAAACTCCGATAATTTTAATAAAATTTGCATAATTTAATAATAAATTTAAGAAACTTCTGTAGCAGTACACACTAAGGAAATGTAGTGTTTTGGATTCATCCTAAAGCAATACGAGTATACACGATTTTAATTCTATATATTCCTAAACATTTTATCAAAAGAGTTTAGAAGTCGGCAAATGCATAAATTCTCGAAAGAAATATAAACACGCTTCTATGTGAATTTTTATTTAAATCCTTACAATTTTAAACTGAAAATTGTATCTGTTATGAATCCTATTTGATGATTTTTATACTTTGAGATAAAACTTTCACTCTTTGAGAATGTATGTAGCAAACAAACAAGAAAAGCTACTCAGATGTGGCAATCCATAAACTTTCTTCCAACTCATGCATGTTAATATTTCAAAATTCTCTGCCACAGTGACAAAGTTAAATGATAATCTATGAGTAATATGACAACTCTAATGGATGAAATTCCGTGCATTAGTTCTCAAAATAGTACTATTCAGAACATCAGGAAAATTGCAACATAAAGCGCCACATGTTGTGTAATTTACATCAAAACAAAATCAACAATAATATATATCAAAGTATACATGAATCTGAAATTTGACAAAAATTTGTGTAATAGTTTGAGAGATATAGCTATTGCGGGAATTAAAAAAAATCAGCATATCTGTCCTACCTATTCGGCGATTGATACCAAAACGTAAACACAAGTAATTCATATTAATGATTAATTGGACCTAAAGTTGAATGAAAATCTGTGCATTATGTCTTAAGATAGAGCTATTGTGAAAATCTTTAAAATGCAGCATAGCAGCGTCATCTGTTAAGTGATTTACACCAAAATGTTGACAAGGAATAGTAGAATCTGAAATTTGATCGAAATCCTTACATTAATTCTTGAGATACAGCTATTGATTAAATAAGGGAAAATGCTGCATAGCAGTTTCTCTTATTGAGTGAGTTACATCAAAATGTAGATAACATCAATTCATGTCATGGACTAACAGAACCTGAAGTGTGATCGAAATTCGTGCTTTACTTCTTAAGATACAGTTGTTGCCTAAATCTCGAAAAAATGTAACATAGCAGCGCCACCTGTTGATCGATTTACAGCGAAAACTAATCAGCATCAATTTTCATTAGGGACTACTATAATATCAGTTTTTATTCAATTTTATTCGTGAGATAAAGCGCCCACAAAATTTATGTCACATACAGATAGACAGACTGACAGACAGAAAAACTCGTAGACTGACATCCTGTAAAAACAGGTTTATTGGGTCCAATGTCACCTAAAACGTGTTAATACGCCGAAAACCAGAAATCTAAAATATTCACGAATCCAATACTTCTTTTCTAAAGATAGAAGAAAGTAAAAATAGAGTTTCAGTCTCTAATCTAACTTACCAAAGCTACACTTGAATGTAGCAAAATCGTCAATAAGCTTGAATCAGAGCCTGATTACTAACGGGGCACTCTCTCACCAGAAAAATTTTATAGAAATTTTCGTCTTCTTTAAACGCCCTTTTCATACAAGATTACTCTCATGAATAAGCAAAAATTCTTTATTTCTTTTTCCTGGTGGGAGAGTGCCCCGTTAGTAATCAGGCCCTGGCTTGAATAGAAAAATGAAAGACGAAGCATGTCTTTCTGACAGCTCAATTGACAGATTTCAAATGGAAAAGAAGCGGTAGTATAGAGATTTCCCCTTTTTTTTGATTTTTTGACTGCTTACTAAAGGACTATATTTCTACTTTAGTATAACCTAAAGCATAAAAGAAACTTTTTTCATGGGAAAATACGAAGTCTTTTGAATTTTACTATTACACTTAGTAAGAAATGACGTTGGTGACAAATGTGTTTAACCTTATATTCAAAGGGGATTTCTTTTGAAAGTATGTACTTTTATGCCATTATTTCCGATTATATATTGCATAGATGCCAAGTTTTACCCTTTTTTTCTTCCACTATTTTTTAATATTGGCTAGATTGTAATAAAATATTAGAATGTCCACAAAACAGTCATGTGACGAGTTAAATATTTTTCAACCCGGATCAGCCATTTCTTCATTACAGAAATAAAATAGAAATAATAGAGAATATACTTAAATAAAAAAAAAAATAAATTGTTTTAAATAAAAAATCTGGAGTAGGTTTCTTTCAAAAATTTAAGTAAAATTCCCACAGTGTTATGACCTTCCAGTGTTCACACCTTCCTACCTGTTTAAATTTTACTCAATCTTGATAAAAACATTTCACACCAGAATTGTTATTTAAAACATTTTTATATATTTAATTGACTTATTTCTCCGAATCTGTTATTTAACTTTCTTTACGAAAAATGTTCTGGTTCGAATCGTATAAAACGAATTATAGTTATGGGTCGATTAGAACCATTCAGGGTAGGAAGGTTAAGACAATGGTGTTAACAATAAGGAAACTCACGTATTGCCTACAAGTTGCGGGTGAAATAACTGAGGAGGTTGTCACAAGATGGCGGCTGTTTTTTTTAAACAGAAACAAATTTCTGATTTTCGCCCGGTAAAACTGCCACTAGTAAATTTGAATAGAAATCCTGTAAATTAATACCAAATATTCTTTGCACCATAGTTTGTACAAAATGTATATTTTAGTTTATACTCATATGTGCCAACCTGACATTGGTTATCCGTAATACGTGCGTTAATTTGACCCTGGTTTAATAAGTTTCGAACCAGATTTTTTTAACCCTCTTACTGACAAGCCCGTCTATAGACGTTCCCTAAGCACCAGGGTTCACTGCAATGCAAGCAATAATTAAAATTATATAACTCAGTAGATTTAATGGATTTTTAATACATTGTGCAATGATTAACACACTCAAGGATAACATTCATAATCGTAAATAAGAGTTTTCTATAATTTTGAAAGAATCATATTTTTTTAGCAATTAAAACAAAATGCTGAGAAAACAACATTACAATTTTGCCCTTTTGCAAGACTGTCAGAGGGTTAAAGAAATGAAATTAAGTATGTTTCACTAAGAATCCTGAAATTACACAAATTATGATTCATGAAATATATTTTCTGGTTTGAAATGACGTTAACCTGGATCAAACTAATCCACGTATTACGGAAGATTAGTTGAAAGTTGGCAGCTATGTGTACTTTATAATATCGCGCATATCAATTTATTATTTTCGAAAGAGTGTAACATCATTGAAATGCACTTGAAAGAACTTTAATTCATGGTCTGTAATGTAACAGAATACATTTGATTGCCTCTATATTTAAACAATGCATCTGATTTTCATATAATTTTACTCGACAGCAATATGTAATAATTACATATTTCGAATTTCAAACAATTTGGTTGGGTAGTTTATGCGTTGGTATATGCGGACAGATGAACGGACATTCACACGGTAGGACGGACAGACGGATGGACTTAACGACGAGTATAAGTGCTACATATTTGCATAATTATGAATGCATCTAAAAAGTAGCAGCAATAAAACGATATAAATTACAGAAAGCATCCCAATCGACAACAAAACCGCTGCTTTCCACAATGAAATTTTGGAGTACATTATCGGAAGAAAAAAAAATTCCCACTTGTAAATAATGGCAGGATATATCAGAAATCTAGCTATTCTGAATACTATTACCGTTACATAATCGTGAACACATGCAAATGCAACAAAAAAAAAAATATTATCTGCTTTGGAAAAGTACGTTATTAGAAAAGTCAGTTACTAAAAACCCCCAAATATTCAGGCTTATTTTTTTCAAGTATTAAAAATTTGCAAGTAAGTGAAATCGTTTTTTAATATAAATTAAAGTAAACATTGTGGTAACATAAACAATCAAAAACGAATCTATTTCTTTCGAAAAAGCAATTTTTATGTCACAGAACCTTTCCACTTTTAAGATGGCGGCTGTCTTTTAACAGAATTATGTTTTTTATTTTCGCCCGGTGAAACTGCCACCAGTAAATTTGAATAGAAATCCTGTAAATTAATAACAAATATTCTTTGCACCATAGTTTGTACAAAATGTAAATTTTAGTTTATACTCATAGATGCCAACCTGGCATTGGTTATGTGTAATACGTGCGTTAATTTGACCCTGGTTTAATGAGTTTCGAACCAGAATTTTTTTAAAGAAATGAATTTAAGTTTCTTCCACTAAGAATCCTAAAATTAAATAAATAAAGAAGCATGAAATATATTTTCTGGTTAGAAATGACGTTAACCTGGATCAAACTAATCCAGGTATTACGGAAGATTAGTTGAAAGTTGGCAGCTATGTGTACTTCATAATATCGAGCATATCAATTTTATTATTTAATAATGGCAGGATATATCAGAAATCTAGCTATTCTGAATACTATAACCGTTACATAATCGTGAACACATACAAATGCAACAAAAAATAAAAAAATATTATCTGCTTTGGAAAAGTAGGTTATTAGAAAAGTCAGTTACTAAAAACCCCCCAAATATTCAGGCTTATTTTTTTCAAGTATTAAAAATTTGCAAGTAAGTGAAATCGTTTTTAATATAAATTAAAGTAAACATTGTGGTAACATAATCAATCAAAAACGAATCTATTTCTTTCGAAAAAGCAATTTTTATGTCACAGAACCTTTCCACTTTTAACATTTTCTTTATGTGGTTGTCTATATTTTTTTCTGAAACCTTCATTAACATTCTCCGCATTACAACGTCAAAAATAAAAGATTTCTTTCTGCATTACACTGTAAAATTAATTAACTGTTTCTCTGAAATATTTTAAACACTTTTTCCGATGTATCGAAAAAGCTATCACTTATTTGTAAATGCTTCATATTATTTTTCTATAGTTTGTTTTTTAACTTAAGCTATTTCTTTTATTATTGTATTAAGGCAAACATCTGATTCTGACAAACGCTTTTTATGGTATCTTTCTCGCAGTGAATTTAATAGCTTATGAAACATTTTGTTTAGATATGATAAAAATAAAATATTCAAATTTCAATGCTTTTTTTTTTAGGTAAAAGTGTTAAAAGCTTTGATCTTGCATTATTTCTGAAGCATTTTAAAGACTGACAAATAATTTTTTACGTGTTTTTAAATTTATTTTAATTAAAGAATACAGTATATACAAGTGCACCATTTCTAAATTTGATTAGATCAAATCCGGTTTAAACCAAAAACTCAAGGGGCTACTTCAGTCAAATAAAAAGACCCGTTCGCTAATGCGAATCCTATGGAAGAAATTTATAAAGATATCGCGGTTGCATTTCAATATTTTCGAATTATTTTTTTGCATAAATTAAAGTATACACTATATACAAGTACACTATTTCTAGATTTGATTAGACCAAATCCAGTTTTAAACTAAGATCTTAAGGTATAATTATTATTTTGCATCTTTGATGATATAAATGTGAAAAGAAACAAGCTTAATTAATCAATTTAGTCTTAATTTTTTTGTAACTTATTTGAAAATAGAATGAGTAACGCATGGGAAAATAATTCAATACTCATCAGTTCTTTCCTCCTCTGAGTTAAAGTTATCAAGAAACAAAGTATAAATACACAGCAATGCCATTTCATAATTCGGGACTTGGGGTCATGGCTAAAATCAATGATTGTTCGTCTGGTTTGTAATTCTATTTCAAACTTACTGTGAATGAGATGAAAACATCTGGGAATTATGTGTTGAGAAAAGACAGGAAATTAATAAAGACATGTCTGAGAATAGATAGGCAATGAAAATATGTTACATCCGGGTAATGGATTTATGAATAAAATGTGGAGAAATATATGGTGTACTGTCTATAATTTACGAGTGAAGTAACTGAACAAACTGACAAAAATCGTGCCTGACCTTTTTAAACCCTTAACTACTGTTAGATGTCTCACAGGCCACCGAGTTTTTCAAGTTTTGGAGTTTAACCCCTTGAGGGACAAAGCACTTCTGCTACTAAAATGTTAAAGTGATTGATTGACACCGGTATTTATAAACTATTTTATATGAAACAAAGCAAAAGCTTGTCTTCGAGTATATCGTATGAAACAAAAGTTAATTCTTAAATTTTGGTGTCAATGCGGCATTTGGGAATTAAAATTAAGTGGTATATAACATATACCGGTGCCCTTCAATGGGTTAACACTAGAACCGTGGAAAATTCATTCAAGTTTTATAAAAATATTTCTCACCGGAATTTTGATTTAAAACTGTTTAAGTTATTTATTGAAAACATATTTCTCAGCATTTTCTCAGCTCGATTATTTTATTACGAGTTTTCTGGTTCGAATCGACATTTCTCTATATGATAACGGTCAAAATGACCCGTTGCCGCGGTTCTAGTGTTAACTCGTAATCTTTAGTTTAACTATAGATAGTGTTCAACTTTTGTTTCGTTTGGAGCCCTATTACTATCTTTAGAGACTTTTGAATAGCTTAAATTTATTTATAATACTCCTGTATATAAAGTTTAATACAAAACTAGTACTTTGAGAGTTAATTTAACACTGTATTCATCTTTAAATTAAGCAGTCTAACAGAGCGCTCACGGTAGTTATAAGACAATTTTCGTCACAGCAGACAAGGATTATTTATATTAACAGTTTCTGATTACCGCCGGACAAATTTCCCAACAGTAAATCTGATTAAAAAATTTCGTTTTCTTAACCCCTTCTTGCGCAGTGTTGCCGGGCCGGCAACACCTAATTTTAATTCCAAACTTGCAAACGGCACCAGTAATATTTTTATATAATTTTGCTTTTACAATGACAGCTTAAATTAAGGAATTCCTAAAATCTAGACAAGTTTTTTTTAAATTCCGGTGTCAATCGACAATTTGTCATTTTACTAAGAGAATTTGCTTGCGCCGGAAAGGGTTGAAGCGCCTTATTTATGCAAATATTTTCTACATATATAGTAATCAAGTATATTTATTTTTACCGGTATCAATTTACATTATGATACTTTTTAATTAAACTCAGCGGCGTTTGTCTAGGTTGTTAAACTATCGAGAATCACAGGGCTGAATACCTCCGGACAAACTTCCCACTAGTAAATTTGAATAGAAAAATTCGTTTTCTTTAAGCGCCTTATTCATGGAATTATTTTTCTACATGTATGGAAAAATATATATATTCCTTTTTACCGGAGTGAATTGACATAGATATCGTAATATTTTTCATTGATAGTGAAAGTAGTTTACCTTGGTTGTCACAATAACACAGAAATGCTGGGCCTGATTACCACCAAATTAAATTATTACCAGTAAAAATGAATATATGTTTCTGACATTGCTCATAACTGAAATTTTTCATTCATGAGGCTTTTAAATAATGAAAAAAATCTATTTAAAATTACTAAGGGAAATTTCTTCCGGCTGGAACGAAGAGACCGCGAAAGCTGTTACAGTTGAAGCTTCACTGTTTTAAGGATATGTCAATTCCTCTTTATTACGTAATAGTTCATGATCCGGACATACACTGCAGTCCATCGCCCACTGAATGCTAAGTTCGAACGCTGAAAGAAAACTGGCGACTGATCAAGGGAGAATTTTTCAGTATGTCTACGGCAACTTTATAACGGTATACATACGTTGGGTGTCATTTGTAACGGTTTGTTGGTCGTGGTGGGCGTTAAATGCAGACATACTCAGTAATTAAGATAAAAAAACACAGTTTATTAAAATGATAAGGGCTCAGAGGAAGTGGAGCAAGTATAAATTTTTGTACAACTGAGAATACTATGAAAAAACTAAACGCATACTCACAGGCTCCGGACTAGCTCAATCGTGGCACCTTCTATTACTTCTCAACTATCTTTCGGCTAAGTTGCTAGATAAAACTTAATTAGACAGCCCGTGGTTGTGTGTAATTCTTTATTCACTTTCAAATAATCAAAATGTAATTACTATGAAACTTCTTACCACGGCCAACTCTCAAGTCGAATACCGAAACTCCTTTACAACTCAATGGAGGCTCGCTGCTACTTTCAATCTGCTAGCACTTCGCTGAGTAATATCTCCCGAACACTCGGCTGGCTAATCGCCAGTCAGTCACTCGCTGGCTAATGCCAGAGATACACATACGCTGGCTAACGCCAGAGATACTCATACGCTGGCTAACGCCAGAGATACTCTCCACACACTCAAACTCCAAGCTTTTATATGCTGCAAACTGAGATACTTCACATTAACATATTACTAATAACCGCGAGCTAACTGCAGAACCCGAAAGAGACACACACACTCTAGAAAGTTAAAGAGAGGATAGATGTCGCTTTTACGCTTACACATGTTAAATTATTGACGTCACGATCTCAGAAATACTAGAGTTCCTTTATACAAAGGTCACTCCCTCACAACCCCCCCTCGGATTCCACAGAGAAAAAGGACTGGGCCAAATGCCCAGGACTTTTTCTTGTTATAAATTTCAAACCGTAAAAAAACACAGTGATGGGTGAAATTTAGCGCCGAAACATAACTTTTAAAATATTAACTTTAACCCATCACAACCAAAAAACCTCAGTTTGCCTCAAATATTCACATATTCAATCCAATCATCCTTTTATCCTAAAAATAGCCTCCGTAAAACTTCAAAAACTCGTATAACTTTCAAAACTAATTACTTCTTCTTTCAAAACAACCCACTCCACTGGGAGTGCTAAAATTCCTCAAAACACTAAACTTTCGAAATTTTCCTCAATACTGCAATACAACCGTAACTTTACAAAAAATTTCTCCATAAAACTTTCCCAACATTAGAATTTGCACCAAATCCAAAAAACCCAATGCGCAAAATTTTCCTCACCAAAATTCCGCACTCATCTGGAATTAAGTTTACTTCATACTAAAATAACTCTGCTACTACATAATACCTACATACCCATTAGCCAATGAACTAACTCCCAAAATTCTTCAGAACTTAACCCGTCAGTAGTCGCGTGTCGGTCTTTTCGCCGCCCGTATAACTTATCTTCTCCTAATTTATTTCACAATACAATTATATCGGAGATCTCCCATGTAGCTGACTTCGAAGCTTTCTTGATCACCTTAGTGAAGTAACAGGACACCTCTGTTTTTCTTTCAGGTACATTTTTTAGAAACAAAGTTGAAATTGGCGAAAAAGTCTACGTAAAAATCACTAATGTGAGTTCAGTTATACTTTTTCCAATTACTCCAGATCTCATGAATAAAATGCATAATTTAAGAAAATTGCAAATTTATATCTTTCTTGTAATGTTATTTTCGTATATTAGGTGAAAAATATTTCTTATTTTACATATTTGGTATGCGGGGGGCCAGCGGCGAAAAGACCGAGCGCGACTAATGACGTTGTGAAAAAAGTCGCGACTACTCGCGGGTTAACACCACTTTCACAATATTTGGGGCACATACGTACAGCGTCATATAGCTGTGCTTATGCAACAATCAAAAATATAAAAAATTTACAAAATGACGTCATGAAGTAACTCTTCATCTGTATTAACTAAAAGAAAAATAGCAGAATCAATACATAACATAGGTATACTTCCCTGCAAGAAAATCACATTAACATTCAATTTTAATACAATACAATTTCAAATTCAAATGCAGCTTAAAACTTCGCAACTTGCGGAAACCATTCCCAACTAAAGTACAAACGCAACACATAAAACACGAACGGTAAGAAGAAATTTAATTCATTAAATGTTAGTATAAGAGATAGGAACACGTGTCAAGGACTTCTTGACCGCAAAACACGTGCGCGCCTGACTCGCGGCGCGTGTACAAAATAACCCAAATTACTATCTGTACTTTTCTGAAAATTAAACATGCATTAACATACATTTTATAACACATGAACAGTATAACAATATAATAACATTTTAACAATTAACATAACAATTTAACGATAGATCCAGAATTTTTAAAAGCAGTTAAGACCAAAATCTCAAACATACACAAAACTAACAATTTTGCAAACAAATTTTGAACACAATTAAGCACTAATCGTGAGTCCGTCAAAAAATTCCAAAAATGACCAAAAATACAAAACAGTCTCTCTGCTTTCTATTCCTTCACATTGCTACCACATATATGCACTCTAATAGAAATTGAATAAAGAACATTATCACCCAATCATAAAGATGATTCGATGCTAGCCGGCTTCATACTACAGGATGGCTTTCTCCTCCTGTCCCAGAAACCTTGTACGAAGGATCTTTCGTCATCAGAACTGTACGGTGACGCCACAGTTGACTGTCGTGCCTGCAGCCTGGTTCTGAATGGATGCCGTTGGATACTTGTAGGTTCCGCTCGACGATTCTGCTCTGGCCGGTTCGCTGGGGTCACTCCACGGCGAGATTCACACTGTTGATGCCGATAATCTGAGTGTTGTCTCCTCTTTCTAGACGCACCCGAAGTTACTGAAGATCCAAGGTCACGTGTCTTTCCGGATCTATGCTGTTTCTTATTGGGCAAAAATTCCGACTTTAAAGTCCTTTTAACAGTTTGACGAGTATCCATATGAAATCTTTTCCGGGGAATAAGTACCGAAGATGGTGAACTATTAGATAATTTATGTTTGTAAGGTTGCTGTCTAATAAGTGGAGGAACGGGACAGTTTATAATCTTTTGTCTTTTATGGTACACAGAGTCTGATGTATTTGACACTGCTCTCTTATTTTTATTATCATACTTTGCTCTCGGATTGCTAGGCTTTCTACTTTCAGTGACAGTTTTTGGAGCTGTTTGACCAAATTTTCTTCTTGAATATTGATGAAAAGTATTAGATAAAGAAGTGCTGGACTCGGGACACTCATTGGATCGGGAATTTCGCGAAACACCACTCGACACATGAGAACCTTCACTACCATTTTCTCTAAACTTATAAACTCTAACCTGATCCAAATTAACCGTCATTCTTTCACCATTGACATTAACAATCAAATTATTATTTCGAACTTCCAAAACCTCAAACGGACCTACAAACTTCGGACCAAACTTAGCTAATCTCTTTTGACGACTTGAACTTAACCAATGCTTTTCTATAAACACAAAATCTCCCACTTTTACTTCTAACTCCCTCCTACGCATATTATAATACTGAGCTTGCTTTTCTTGCGCTTTTCCCATCTGAACCTGAGCCTCTTTTACCAACCTCTCAATATCCTGACACATGTACTGACTTTCCGCATCTGACACCATAACTAGCCTTTGGAATGGAGTAATGACTTTTCTACCCAAAAACAATTCAGCCGGCGTTTTCCCCGTTGACTCGTGAACTGCTGTACGAAGTGCGTACGCAAAATGCTGAAGAAACTGGTCCCAATTTGCATGATGAGAACCAACATAAGAAGAAATCATTTGAATTAATGTACGATTTACACGTTCAGCCATATTAGACTGAGGACGATACGGAACAGTAAAAGAATGATCGATCTCCAGTTTCTCAAACAGAGCCTTAAATATATCAGAAATAAAACAAGGGCCATGATCGCTAACTACCCTAATTGGTGCACCATATTTAAAAATATAATTCTCAAAAAATGCATCGGCAACTGCAGGTGCAGAAGCCTTCCTGAGGGGGACTAACTCTACCCATTTACTAAAATAATCAACTATAACTAGTACAAATCTATATCTTTTAGGATTAGACAATGGATAAGGACCGATTAAATCTACACCTACACATTCATTAAGAAAATTTACTTTAATAGGAATTAATTTGCCAACTGGACTTACATTTTTATAATTTTAACGTTGGCATGTGCTACAGCTGGAGACATAAGCGCGCACTGCTTCCCGCATTTTAGGGAAGTAGCAGGATTCACAAATTCGAGCATAAGTTTTCCTGATTCCTAAGTGACCTGCTAATGGATTATCATGAAATTCTTTCAAGATGGCCTTACAAAGACTAGCCGGAATAAAAACTCTTAATTCACCACGTGAATTTACAATTTTAGAATAAAAAAGAAGACCATCGATAAGCTTAAAAGATTGGGACCATTTCTCAAACATAGGCACATCTGCGCTCGGGACATCATCAGGATTTTCCAGGTAACGATATAAACTACCAAACTCTTCATCTTGTTTCTGTTCCCTTATCAACTGCTCTCGAGACCTTAACACCAACGAAGACAATGCACAACACTTAACTTCCTCCGTGACCTCTAACCACCATGCGGGTTTCGTGACAAAGCGTCCGCTACCGCATTTTCCTTGCCAGCCCTATGTTCTATAATCACATTATACTCTGCTAACTTCAAACACCATCTGACCATACGAGACGACAAACCCTTTCCATTAGTTAACTTTGTCAAAGCTGAATGATCCGTAATGACTTCTTCCGGTATATTAGTGATAAAACAACGAAATGTATTCAAAGCCCAAATTACTGCAAGACACTCCCTTTCCGTAATCGAATAATTCCTTTCCGCTGCATTTAAAATTCTCGACGCAAACGCTATAGGTCGACCTTTCTGTGCTAACGTAGCTCCAACCCCCACTGCACTCGCATCGCAATACACTTCAAACTGAGACGAATAATCGGGGTGAGACAAAACAGGAGGGAAAACTACTGCCTCTTTTAATAATTCAAATGACCTCTGAGCCGCTGATGACCATACAAACTTCACCCTTTTCCTTTTTAAATTATACAACGGTTCACATAGCTCTGAAAAACGTGGAATGAACTTGGCGAACCAAGCCACAATCCCTAAAAATGTTGCCAATTCCTTACTATTTTTGGGGGGACTCATTGACGTAATTGCCTCAATTTTCTCATTATCTATATTAATACCATCACGCGTATTTTAACTCCTAAATACTTTATCTCTTTTCTCAAAAATTTACATTTTTCTAACTTAACTGTTAACCCAGCATCTCTTAACAACGTAAACACTTCCCTCAATAATCTCAAATGCTCTTCAAAAGTAGCTGCCATTATAATTATATCGTCCAGGTAGACCAGGACATCCTTACCAAGCAAAGGTTTAACCTTTTCGGGACGGGCGATGCATATATGCATCGTCGAAAGGTGCATGTGAAATTTGTTTTTGGCACCAGTAATAAAGAAATGTAATTTTTTTCTTTTCTCATCAGAGCATTTTTTGGAATGTAAGAAGTAAAAAGAACAGATTAAAAAAAGTGGTGCTAACAAAATAAAATTTGTGTAAGTGATGCCGTCTCGAAAGGGTTAAGGATATTATTCATGGCCTTCTGGAACGTTGCTGGCGCTCCCGATAAACCAAAACTCATTCTCTTAAAAGCAAAACAACCGTCCCGAGTAATAAACGCAGTCTTAGGTATGTCCTCCGGCTTCATTGCAATCTGAAAATAACCTGACGTCAGATCTAACGTTGACATATAATTCGTACTCGTTATATTAGCCAAAATGACATCAATAACTGGAATAGGATACTGAGGCTATTGCGTTATCGCATTTAACTTTCTATAATCTACTGCAAACCTATATGCCTCTGGATTATCTAAACTTTTCCCATTATTTTTACGACATAACACTACTGACGATGCAAAAGGAGACTCAATTGGCATTATAATATCGTCCGCTAGCATTTTTTTAATATGATAATCAATTATACCTTGTTTAACTTTATCATAACGATACGGTTTACTAGCAACAGGTGCTTTTAAACCAGTATCAATCTCATGCCACGCAACATGCGTTAAACTCGGTTTATCAGAAAAAACCTCTCCAAATTCATTCAAAAACTTATTAACCCCTTGAAGGGCACCGGTATATTATATATACCACTTAATTTTAATTCCCTTAGGCCACATTGGCACCGGAATTTTAGTATTAAAATTTGCTTTTTACAATGTACGTGAAAAACAGCTTTTACTTTCTATCATATAAATTTGTTTGTGAATCCCGGTGTCAATCACTCATTTGAACATTTTAGGAACATAAGTGCTTTGCCCCTCAAGGGGTTAAATTCCTCCTTCTCGATTTCACTTAACCCCGACTCCTCTAAATTAACTGACACTGAAACAGGCTCTTTCTTACTCACATTCTCATCATTATTCACGATTAACGACTTTTTAAAGAAATCCAAACTAATTCCTCTATCCTTCATATAATCCACACCAACTATACAATGCACTGTTAATCCATCCAACACACAAAATTCCCAACATGTCTTAACCGAACGAATTTCAACTTCCAACTCTACTGAACCTTTAGTATCACAAGCTACTCCCTGTGCCGACTGAACCACCAGACTTGACCTCTTCAACTTCTTATACGAAAAATATTTCCGATAACAATCAAAAGAAATGAACGACTTATCTGCCCCTGTATCGAAGACACTTTTAAAGACAATACCATCTAACACAATTAACACCTCAGGTAACTCAACCGGATTAATAGTAATTTTATTCAAACTCACAGAAGGCTTTTCCGATTTAACCTGTGACTGCATACCTTCCGAAATACAGTCACCTACCAGTTTAACTGAACCGACCTCCTAACACATCTCCTTTGCATTGATCTACCTTCAAAATTCTCATCCGAAGTTAATCTCCTTACTTGCGAAGAAACATTCTTGTCCCGTACTCCCCCTCACCGATCATAACCACTATTTTGTCTATTTCCATACATATGCCTATCACCACTTCTAAAATTATTAGCACCACCACATTTCCTATTACCATTACTAGTATTCGACATATGACGACCAAATCCATCATTTCTATTACGCAAATTACTATCCGGAAATCGCTGTCCCCCTCTCAAAAAATTACTCTCCCCGTCATTTCTCAAATTACTATCCGTGACAGGTCTCTGACGAGGGCTACGCGAATCCCGTTGATCCGAGCTATGCCGAGTCTCATACTTGGATAATATCTGAATGCATTTCTGAAAAATTCTTCGGTGCTCTAACTTCAATAAAGTCCTGTATATTCGGATTAAAAAGAGGAAAAACAATGTCCAACAATTCCTCAAATGTGATATCTAAATCCAATTTATTTTTTAGTTCAAGCTTACGTAGATAAAATTTTGACGCTTACTCATAAATATTCTGCTTATTGCAATAGAATTCTTTTCTCAAAATACTTTTATCTTTAACGGGAGGAAATGCCTTTTTTAACTCAATCACAGTCTGTTCAAATCTTTTCGCTTCATCATTAATCAGAAATTTTCCTATATTCTCTAACCACAAAAGTGCTTCGCCCTTCAATAAGCATTTAAGCACTACGTATCTACTTTTCTCAGGTATATTGTTGAATAGGATATAATCATCTAGTTTGACTAAAAATTCACTAATATCACCTTCACCAGTGAAATAAACACGTGGCACAATCTCACAATGTCCGACATTTCGTTGGGCGCCATTTGAAACGGTATACACACGTTGGGTGTCATTTGTAACGGTTGGTTGGTCGTGGTGGGCGTTAAATGCAGACATACTCAGTAATTAAGATAAAAAAACACAGTTTATTAAAATGATAAAGGCTCAGGGGAAGTGGAGCAAGTCTAAATTTTTGTACAACTGGGAATACTATGAAAAAACTAAACGCATACTCACAGGCTCCGGACTAGCTCAATCGTGGCACCTTCTATTACTTCTCAACTATCTTTCGGCTAAGTTGCTAGATAAAACTTAATTAGACAGCCCGTGGCTGTGTGTAATTCTTTATTCACTTTCAAATAATCAAAATGTAATTACTATGAAACTTCTTACCACGGCCAACTCTCAAGTCGAATACCGAAACTCCTTTACAACTCACTGGAGGCTCGCTGCTACTTTCAATCTGCTAGCACTTCGCTGAGTAATATCTCCCGAACACTCGGCTGGCTAATCGCCAGTGATTCACTCGCTGGCTAATGCCAGAGATACTTCGCTGACTAATATCGCTAGACACGCTCACTCCTGGCTGGCTAATACCAGAGACACTCACTCGCTGGCTAATGCCAGAGATACACATACGCTGGCTAACGCCAGAGATACTCATACGCTGGCTAACGCCAGAGATACTCTCCACACACTCAAACTCCAAGCTTTTATATGCTGCAAACTGAGATACTTCACATTAACATATTACTAATAACCGCGAGCTAACTGCAGAACCCGAAAGAGACACACACACTCTAGAAAGTTAAAGAGAGGATAGATGTCGCTTTTACGCTTACACATGTTAAATTATTGACGTCACGATCTCAGAAATACCGTAATTTCGGGTGTATAAGCCGCGGATCAAACATTTCTTTTTGGATCCAGAAATCGTATTTAGTGATTGAAGACAAATATTTACTACGATCTAACTAGTTATATTTGTTTCTTTAACCCTTTCAGACCTGGTGTCCATTACAATGGACATACATTTTAAAACCTTATCTCTTTTAATCCTCTAGCTGAAGAGAGTTAAAACTTGCTCCATGAATAGATGAATAACTAATCTTTTTGACATCTTTGCGGTTTTTGGTTTGGCAACAGTCAACAGATCTTTACAGCTTGCTTTTTTTGAAAATGGCATCCGGCTTTGGTATGCAAAAACGTGAGTATTCTTTTTGTTTTGATTTTTATGAATTATTCCTTCTAATGTGTCAGTGATTTTTTTATATGATGTTTGTAAGTTCATCTTAGGATTGGAAATAGTTTTATTTTATTACCGGTTATAGTTTAGCCAAAATGAGAGCAAAATGACATGTCCATTACAATGGACATACGGTACAGGTGGTTGCGATTCTTTAGATAGATGAATTATAATGTTTTTGTAATTTAATTTATTTTAGGCATTTGAATTATTTTTAAAACAACAACAAATTATTAGATGGATTAAATATTCTTTTTTCATTTTAGAAAAATATAATTTGAAAAATTCTAAAGATTTGAAAGAAGTTTTGGAGTACATCACTAGTGCAGAAATATCAGATATTGAAGAATTGGATTCTGATGATGATTGCTTTATTGATAGTGATAATAAATCTGTTTCTGAAGGTAAATTATGTTAAAATTTTTGGAAATATTTTCCAATAATTAATTTAAGCTTTATATTATACAAAATTATTATTATTGAATACTGACTTTTACATATGTAGGTGCCCATGGTTCATCTGAAAGCTCCGATGATGAAGTTTTAGAGGTTGATTCAGATTCATCATTTCTTCTTACAACAAAAAAAGATATCAGTTGGAGACGAAAATCATTCAAAACTAAAGATTTGCAGTTTACAAATGAAACAACAGCTGAAAATTTGGAACAACATTGTCCGTTATATTATTTTCAAAAATACTTGCCTGAAAGTGAAATCCAAAATATGGTTGAGAAAACAAATATGTATGCTATCCAAAATGGAAATAATTTTAAACCTGTATGTGAAAGAGAAATGCGCATTTTTATAGGCTTGCATATAGCAATGGGCTGTCTCAAATTTCCCAGAATTAGAATGTATTGGGAAAAGGAATTGGGTTTAAAAATGTTTTATGAAACTATGTCTAGAGACAGATTTATAAGTATAAGATCTAACTTTCATGTTGTCAATAATTTATAAATTAAAAGTGATAATAAAGACAAATTGATCAAAGTTAGACCTCTATACAATGCAGTTAAAAAAAGATGCAATCAATTGAAGGTTGAAAAAAATGTTTGTATTGACGAGCAGATTGTACCTTTCAAAGGACAATTGGGTATCAAACAATATGTCAAGGGTAAACCTTCTCCTTGGGGAATCAAAATATTTCTATTGTGTGGTGAAAGTGGCATGTTTTATGATTTCCTTATATATCAGGGTTCTTCTACCGAAATACAAAAGGATCTGTTCGATAAATTTGGATTAGGAGCATCAGTTGTCTTGCATCTGTCTAAACGGATACATGATGGATATTTCTTATACTTTGATAATTATTTTTCTTCCTACAACTTGTTTGAAGCCTTAATGGATAGAGATATATGTGCAGCTGGAACCATTAGAATAAATAGATTTAATAATCCTCCATTTGTAAGTGACAAAGAAATGGTAAAAAAAGGGAGGGGGCATTGCGATGAGCTAGTAAGTGGTGACGGAAAAATTGTTATAGTCAAATGGTATGATAATAAACCTGTTGTTTTATCATCTAACTTTATTGGTGTAGGAAATAAAGATTTAGTTGAAAGGTGGGACAAAAAAGAAAAGAAGCATATACAAATCGAAAGACCGGAAATAGTTAAGTTGTACAACAAGTCTATGGGTGGGGTAGATAAATTAGATCAACTGATAAGCTGCTATAGAATTCACATAAAATCAAAAAAATGGACTCTCCGTATGCTATTTCATGCTATAGATTTAATAACAGTTAATAGCTGGCTAGAATATCAAAAACACTGCCTCACTTTAGGAATTTCAAAAAAGAACATACTAGATTTGTTACATTTCAAAATGAGATTAGCTTCAGATCTATGTACGGTTGGTTTGGCAAAAAATAAACAAAGGGGGAGACCATCATTATCGCCCATTGTTCAAAATAAAAGGCAATGTCAAAGAGAGGTTGAAGTTCGGCCTCATCCTGAGATTGTGAATGACTGTATAGATCATTTGCCAAAATTTGATGATAAGCGCGAAGCAACCCGGTGTAAAAATTATGGTTGCAGTGGTAAAACCCATATCTACTGCAATCAATGTACAGTGCATTTATGCTTCACCAGGGGCAGAAATTGTTTTTTTAATTTCCATGTGAAATAATGTAAAACTCATTTCCTTTGTATACAAAATTAGGTATATGTGAAAATGCTTTGCTAAACTGTGTATTATTACTGTATACCTCCAAATATGCAATAAAATTACTATAGTATAAACTTTTTGAAACTTTTTTAGTGTTATAGCTTCTTTATTTAGCATTGTTAAGTAAATAAATTGATATTTAGAACAAAAATCATAAGAGGAGTTCAAGAGCTGAATATTTGACTTATGCAACCTCATTGACCGGTTGTCCATTCCAGTGGACATTTTCCTATTTTTTTAAATAATTACTTTTTTCTTAATTTTTTCCTTAAATATGTTTATTAGGATCCTATTATGATATTTTAACGTGGTATATATTTTTTTAATTCACAGCATTAAAGTCGGGTCTGAAAGGGTTAAAAATTCTGGGTCGAAAAAGAATTGTTTGAGCTGCGGCTTATACACCCGAAATTACGGTACTAGAGTGCCTTTATGCAAAGGTCATTCCCTCACAACTTAAATTATCACAACTTTCATTTAAAATTATGTTACCAGTTTTAAATGAAAAATGTCCGCTTTCTTTTTTTGAGACTAAACTAGTCGAAGAAATCTTTATAAAATACTCATATCCAAGTTTCAGGATTGGTAGTTTGGCTTTAAATTTTAATCCACATTTTCACATTCATCCCGCAATATTAGAAAAAAGAATTTTAACTTTATGTGTTCACTAAATCTTTCTTATTAAATGAAACATAAAATACAATGGAGTTACAAATAAAGAGGAGGAGACATACAGTGCGTCTCAAAAGTTTAAGCACAACAGAAAATTTCAAAATAAAATTTTATTGATGAGTGAAACTTAATTTCCTTTTCACATAATCTACAAATTATAGTTTTAAAAATATAGTTAACAGATTTATGTTATAAAATTTATCTTAAATAATAAAAATTATCAAAACAACAAAAATGAGTGTGTCAAAAGTTTAAGCAAAGTAGTTTTTAGTCTTTAGCAGAACAATAATTAAAAAAAAATAATACTTGATTATTGCTCCTTTTTGCTGAATTACTTTAAATATACGGTCTTCCATCGATAAAATGAGATTCTGTATTGTTTCGGATTCAATTTTAAACCAAGTGTTCTCAATGGTATCTTTCAGATATTTAACTGAAGAATACTGCTTTCCATTTGGATAAACTGCATGAGAGAGAATACCCCACATATTTTCTATAGGGTTTAAATCAGGACTAATTGCCGGCCATTTTAAAACAGACGCTTTTTTCGACTTAAGCCACGATGAAGTTGAGTTTGAGGTATGGATCGAAGCATTGTCATGTTGAAAAACCATCTTTTTTACCCCAAAATCTCGGCAACAGGAAACAAATGATTGGCAAGTATATCTTGATAATTTTCAGAGTTTTCACGACCACTGATGAATGCTAGAGATGTCTGACCATTGAAAGAAGTAGCCCCCCCCATACCATTACAGAACCACCATTATGTTGTCGCCTAAATACCCTCTTAAGTTCTTTGAGGAGATTATGCCAATAATACTTAAACCCATCAGGACCATCGAGGTTCCATTTTTTTCATCACTGAGTATGACATTCAGCCACTTTTCACCAAATGACATATGCTCTTTGGCCCATTGTACTCTAGCTTATTTATGGTGTCGTTTGAGACACGGTAATCGAGCCATTTTATGGTATTTGATGTATTGGAATTCCAAAACTCTTCTATGAACATTTTTTCGATATTTGTCCTCACACTGCATGTTTTATTTGCGAAAGTGAGTAATTACCAGTTGAAGCCAAATTTCTGATACGGCTATCTTCGCGCAAACTAGTCACTCGCGGCCTTCCTGAACGAAATTTTTGTTTGAAATTATTGCCACGAGTCAAAATTTGATAAATACCTCGTTTTGATCTTTTTAATGTAATTGTAATTTCAGAAACAGACTTAGATTTTGCTCTCATGCTCCATATTTTTATCACCTCCTCCTCTGAAAATTCTTTCAACCGAGGCATTTTGTACTAACTCATAAACAACTAACTGCTTCTTATACACCCAGAAATTGTTTGCGTGCGCAACCGCTTACGTCAGATTGTAAAATTTGCATAAAAACGATTTTGTGCTTACATTTTGACACAGATATTTTTGCTGTATTCTTAAACTCCATGGTTTGAAATAAAATTTACAAGTTAATTTCAGTGAATATGGTTGTCGGACGTTTCTCTCAGCCCACACAACTTTGAAGAAAGTCCGTAGTAGTTATAGCTGCCACCACCGATATTATTAGGAGATATCGGTCACCCACTGTGAGGATTATGTAAATGAACACTGACGCTGTCAATTAACTGAATTAACAGTTTATTTAGAATATATGTACACAATAAATACGCTGTTTACACTTATATACAGTTACAACTCGGATATAGGTGATCCGGTTCAACATTAAATTAAATACAGTAAAGGTTGGCTGTGTACTGTTCAAATTACACCTTCTCCCTCACACTCAATGCACGTTAGGTTCACTTTGCCGGAGATCAATTTCGAATCTCCCAACACATGGATACTCGGCCTACGCTATCCGGCCCAGAGCACTACACATCAGGACATCTGTGTCCCTTGCTCTCCAGATACGAACTCAGCCTACGCTCTCCGACACAGAGTACTCTCTGCAAGGACCTCTGTCCTACACTGCTCTCTAGGTACGACCCAAATACGAACTGCCCAAAATCTCAGACAAGACTTGCCCTTCTCAAATCATTGTTTTTCTCCCGTGTCAACCCGCCTGTGGAGCTTCTCCATTGGACACCTTCCACATTGCTTTCTTGATTCGTGGCATGTTCCTTGTTTGCTCATCATTCACATACATCGCTGACGGATGGACACGCCTCTCGGCAATATTCTCTTTCTCACTTCACCACCTGCACATGATCACCTGTCAATTTTCATTTTAACAAAGAAAGAATGTCACCTTAAAAATTCCAGTACACAGCCGGTACAATACATAACATATTAAGATAGAGAAGTAACAGAAATTCCAATCTGTAGCAGATTTTTGCTCAGAACCTGACAATGGTGTTAAAATAGAGATTATTAACATATACAAGACAGATATTAGAATAATATGAATATTTAAAGTTTTATTTAAAAATTGCTATTATGCTTAAATTTTTGACACGCACTGTATAGCGTATTGTCTACTAGTTGCGAATGAAGTACTGAGGCAGTTGTCACAAGATGTGACTGATTTTTTATATCCGATCAACAGCTTCAGATTACCGTCGCAGCAAACTTCCACCAGTAAATTTTAAGTAGAAAATTGTTCCTTAAGTGTCTAAACTATTCACAAGATCCAGATGATAATGACAAAAGATCCGAATGATAATGTCAAGTCTATGGGGGGAGTTATTTTCAAATATCTTGTTCGAATTTTATTTTTTTAAATGATTTTTTTGCATGGATAGCTGAAGATGATCTACAACCGGGCTAGTTTTTACTTTTTCAATTTTGTTTAAAAATTACTTTAAATTTGGGTACCGGTTAGAACCGGTTCTGAAATTGAAACGATCATAATATAAAAAATATATAACCAAAATCCAAAAGGTAAAAACTAGCCCGGTTGTAAATCATGTAGAAACCATGTAAAAATAATAAAATTGAAACGAGATATTTGAAAATAATGCCCCCATAGATATTAAGAGCCCACAATAGTCACAGAAAAAATACACAAAAAGACCCGGATGATTATGTAAAGTCTATGGGAGCGTTCTTTTCTAATATCTCGCTCAAATTTTAATATTTTTGCATGATTTTTGGCACAAGATAGCTGAGGGCAATCCACAACCGGGCTAGTTTTTACTTTTTCAATTTTTGCTTCAGATTTTCTTTAAAAAATTACTTTAACTTTCGAAACCGGTTTAACCCATTAGTGCCTAGCGTCCCTTTTTAGGGACGCTGCAAAAGGTGCATTCAGCACTGTTTTTGACACCGGTAAAAAAGAAAAGCGCTAATTATTTTATTTAAATGATGTATTTTCGTGATTAATGAACTAAACTTAAATATTCTAAAAATAGTGGTGCCAACCAAATAAATTTACGCAAAAGATGCTGGGCACGAATGGGTTAAACCGGTTCTGAAACTGAAACTATCGTAATGTAAAAAATATATAACCAAAATCGAAAAAGTAAAAACTAGCCCGGTTGTGGATTGCCCTCAGCTATCTTGTGCAAAAAAATCATGCAAAAATATTAAAATTTGAGCGAGATATTAGAAAAGAACGCTCCCATAGACTTTACATGGTCATCCGGGTCTTTTTGAGTAATTTTTCTGTGACTATTGTGGGCTCTTAACATTAACACCCGATTCTTTTTGAGTGACTACTGTGGCTAAATTTGTAGCCTCTTTCTTGAAACATTTTTCTCTGAATATTCCCTCATAGCATGCATGGTCACATAATATCTGTGACCAAAATGCCACCACTCAGTGATGTCACATTGTGACTGAGATGTGACTTTATTAAAAAATTTTAGAAAATTATAAATATCCTTCAAAACATGTTATTTACTTTTAAAAACATGTTTCTGGCAATTTAAATATCGTTGCTTTTGTAACAGTTTCGTCACAATGTTAATGTCAAGTTAGTCACAAATGACACATTTTTCATAAATTTGTCACATTGTGACCACTTTGTGGAACGTCACAAACGAGCTCTAAAACGGCCATAACGACTTCACATTTTAGTCACTGTGGCTTCACATCAACGTCACGTGACATCACATCGACAATCGATTGTCACAAAGTCACAATGTGACTTCACAACAACGCCGCAGTGACGTCACCATGCCTTACGGGTTGTTAGGATTATTATTGGTGCTCACTGATAGGAGTTTGCCTAGATATGTTTTTTTCACTGGCATTAACCCTTTCTTGCGCAGTGTTGCCGGGCCGGCAACACCTAATTTTAATTCCAAATTTGCAAACGGCACCAGTAATATTTTAATATAATTTTGCTTTTACAATGAAAGCTTAAATTAAGGAATTCGTAACATCTAGACAAGTCCTTTATAAATTCCGATGTCAATCGACAATTTTTCCTTTTACTAATAGAATTTGCTTGCGCCGGAAAGGATTAACTGTGGGTTGTGTTGGTTTTCACAATATGCCGGAAACGCAGAGACTGGCTACCACCAAAGTAAACACCCACCGGTAAAAATAAAAATCTATTTTGTGAATATTTATGACCATAGCTTTGCGTGAATAAGACATCTAAATACGACAAAAATCCCCGTTTATATTTTTTGGTGGAAGTTTGTCTCAGCGGTATCCCTCGAAAAAGCTATTTGCCTGACATCACTTGTGCCAGACGGCCTATTCATTTAATTTTTTTAATTCTGATTGCAGCCCTCTCTTTAATTAAAAAAAAATTCTTATTTAATAGCATAGTAATCAACGAGATTATTTTTTGTTAAATAAAACGCAACCCATCAAAATACACTAATGTCGAAAATGTAGACATTTCGAGCCCGCGCGTGCGATAATTGACCCCGAGAAAGCGCTTACTGCTTATGCTTTGTTATTTTCAAGATACTTCAGCTGCTCTTATTAATAGTTCCATGTAAAATACCAGTTTTTATTTGTGTATGAATGTTTAATGTCTGAATAAAAATGGAGATCAAATAGGCAACCATGTTAACCCTTTGAGCTCCGGTGGGTAAATTTCTTCAAAATTCTAAATGTCACACAGGCACCAGCATTTTGCAAAGATAAAATTCGGTTTATGATTATCACGAAAAAATGCATTAAACCTTATTCAATCAAATCTGGTCGAATATTCCGGTTCCAATGTGACATTTTGAAATTAAAATTAAGTGGTAGAAAATTCAACCATCACAGCTTAAAGGGTTAAATTTATGGAATCGTACATACATTAAAAATAATCCACCTTCGGCAGCCGTCACTTTTTTGACAGCATTCAAAGAAATACGCGCAAAAAAGATGCAGTTGTAAGTAGATTTTTTAAACGTTTGTCTGATCCCTTGAATTTATACCCAAGTCTCCGATTCTATCTCAGTAAAATAAAGCAGAATTTTTTTTTTAATTATTAGTATCAAACTATACTAAAACTATTAGACTAGAAAAAACAAAATCTACTGGTCCGTACACAAGCTGAAAAAAAATCAACGCTTAACAACCGCCATTTTGTATCAGATTTCAGGTGTAGGTTTGAGGAGGCGGTGCATTTAAATATCCGGTGCATGCGGAAATGTTTCTTTATAATATAAGGAAAAAATTCAATATCTGAGGAATACCGGATACGTATAATGTTGCAACATTTTTTTCAAACAGATGTATTCGACTCGTTTTATCACTGTAAAACATTGCATTTTTAACGATTACAAATTCTCCCATTTAAAATCAAAATAGAATTTTTCTGTTATTATACAATGGTGCCAGAATGGTCTTGAAATTTCTAAGGACTGCATATTTACATTATAAATATTTTTTAATTTATGCAAAATATATGTGTTAAAATCACGTACTGAAACACCAAACGTTACTGAAAAAACATATATCATATCTACGAAACAATTTTGAGCTCCTGAAAGAAATGCTCCAGTTCTCGTTCTTAATAATTTATTTTAATTAATATTCTTAAAAGTTTGAAACAAAATTAAAATCTACGTAAGACATTACAGATGTAAAATCTTAAAAAATTATTTCGAATAAATCGTTTAAACTTTTATTTAAAATAAAAAACGGAGATAAAATAAATTTTTAATGGGTTATTACTTTAACTCTATTAACTTTAACTTTCAGATAAATGCCATTTTTGATGTGTTAACATTTAATAAAATTAAAAGATTTTAAAGTCTTACAACTGTTAAACATTTTTAAATTGCCTAATTATAATGTAAGTACAACATTAAACCACCAATATTAGATGACGGCAAAGAACATGCAGCTACAACCTTCATTATTAAAACAGACATTTTTGACGCATTTTAAAATTAAATAATTTTACATGAAGTGGTTTTAAAGACAATTTGAAATATTCGGTCTAGAAAAAATTATCATAATATTTTATTCTTCTACTTTCACAAGAATCCGTGAAAAAAAATATGACATTTTCATAAGCATTGTATTGAAATCAGTTTAAGACAAAATAATTAACTGGAAAATGTTTTCATTTACTAGTTTATCCATAAAGACATTTTTACTAGTTTATTTTACTATTTAGTTTATTCAAGTTTTCTGTGTTGAAATGATGCACCTTTTAATTTTTTTTTTCATTGTTTGACACCGACCATCACAAATATTTATTTCTCAAAAAATTATTTTCAAAATATGAAAAATGCTTGGCTAAAATATTTCGACACGTGTTTAACCACTTAATTCATCAATATTTTTGAAAACAAATGTTTATTTTTTATGTCTTTTACAGAATTTTTAATCTTTTATTACCGGTTTTTCAAAACAGAAATTTTGCCTAACTGAATTAGAAAAAAGCTCAGAATAAATAATGCAAAATTGGCAATAAAATTTTACTGGTGAAAATATCAAATTATGATTTGAGTATGGATGCCCGTGCGTGGTACATGCAAATAATGACTTTGCCCATAATGATGATAACACGTTGCCCATATGACGGACAAAACTGGGAAGCGGTAAATTTCTTCAAAATCCCAAATGTCACAGTGGCCCCAGTATTTTTCAAAGAAAAAAATTCGGTTTATGGTTTACTCGAAAAAAATGCATTAAACTTTTTTGAAATAAATTTGGTAGAATATTCCGATGCCAATATGACATTTCGGAATTAAAATTATGTGGAAGAACATTCAAATATTAGAGCTTTAAGAGTTTACCTCCTATTCAAAGCATTAAATATTTTCTGAAGATTTTTAGTTTTGCATGTTTGAACCAGAAATTTTAATTTAATTATATTTAACATCTTTATTGGAGTTGTGTAGCGAGTTAAAAAAATTAAGCATAAGTTATTCCTTTTTTATAATTTAAACAATAAAAATTAAAAAAATATTTAAATAGTTAGAATCATTGATTAGTATTGGGAGGGTTAAATGAAAGGTGAAATACATTTGCTTAGAATTAATTTTTCTTCGTTTTTTAAACAAAATTTCCAGCATGAAATATAATTAACTAACGCTGTGCACATGTGTTATGTGTTTGGTACGCATGTGTTAAATTATGATACATAATAATATTCTATAACTTTTGGCAATAAGGAATTCCTTCATTTTTATTCAAAAAATAACGTGAAGCAACCAGTAAAGCGGGTTTGATACGTTCGTTTTAATTAAGTTGAGCTAGACTCATAAAATTACTCTATGTACACATTTTAAGCAACTTTGACCTACCTAGTCTGCAAATAATAAATATCCTTAAGAGATAAAAGCGATAATGATCCTTTTCACTCGTAAACTGCTTAACGTATTAACTTTAAGTCATTTATAACTTTAAAAATTATAGTCTTTTAAATTTACTTATACTGATTTGTGTTGTTTTCTGTTATTTGCTCTTTCTCATAAATCTTCTCACTAATTTAGATTCTTGGGTTTTCCCTTATGCTTCAAAATTAATTTTTCAAAGTAAATTCTACCTGTGAGGATATTAAAGGCACATGGTAAACAAGTTGACAAGCAAAATTAATCAGTTTTTGCGAAATATTTAACATATTGTATTTTGCTTAAAAATAGTGATAGAAACATTTTTTTCTACAGTAAAAATAAACATTACAGCCCATACATAAAGTAAATTAAATTAATTTCATGCATAAATTATTTTTGACGAACTAATTAATAATTTTTTTTTCATATTTTTTTAACAATATATCTGTTCAACACATTTGTCTAAAAAAGGTTGAATATTTCACAATTTTTTTTGTGGTGTCAGAAAACATACTATTTAAAAATAATCAGAGATAATTTTTAATTTGGTTTAAAGGAAATAAAATTTAAAATAATTTACTCAAAAAGTTTGAAAATTCGAAAAATTTTAAGAACATATTTTATTACTTTACATTTTTTTCATTACTTTAAGAAAATTAGTTAGAGATATAATGTTCGATATTTTTAAAGAAATACGTTTGTTACACAATTTAGGAAACATTCAAATGTTTATCAAAAATAGAATTTAGGAATTTGCACCAAACTATAAAAAATCTTATTTTGAATGAAAGGCAAATATATATGTATAGACACCGGGAATGCTTAAAAAATATTGTTTTAAAAGTTTCAGCACCATAATTTTTTAGCTTTATTTTTTAGATAGACAATTGAAAACTCAAAAGTTTGAACCATTTGATGCTCCATGTGCCTATAATGCTTCAACAAGTTTTTGACAAGTGCTTTCTGTATATTCAGCAAATAGAACATAATTATAGTCAGAAATTCCATAGAATAAAATGTAATTTTTTACTTTTGTAAGAAATTTTATTATACATTTTTTCATTTTATTACAGATCATGTCATATTTTCAAGCGTAGGGTATGTTATTTCTGTCTTTTCTTATTTTCATTTAATAAAATATCGCCTTTTAAGTCTGATGTGACCTTGATACTTCGCTACGTAAGGTATATCATTTACAGACTTGGTTATTTAATTCTTTAAAACAAATTACTTCCAAAAAGAAATAAACATTTTAATGGACTATTTATTTAACGTTGTTAAAAGTGGACTGTTTTATGCTAGATAAGGAAGCACCATTGTCTCTTAATAACATATAATGCAATTTAAAGAATTTCACTTATGTTATTGAAAACTGACAGCCATATATAAGTTGAAAAACTTCATTTCCATACATTTGTTAGAATCCAATTATAAAAGCTTTTCTTGGTCTGTAAATAAAAGCTATCCATTTATTATAAAAAGATAACAAGTATTACCTTCCGGCTAATTTCTGACACATTAGCTTGAAAGTTATTTAAATCTTTAAAGTCTTTTAAATTTACTCCTCAATCTGCTTTGTATTCTCTTTGTCTGGCAAATCTTTTTCTAAATTTGCATTCCTGCATTCTTCTATTTTTGGCATTCCTGAAAGAAAATGTGTTCCTGTTAGAATAGCATCTTTCTATAGAATTGCAACAAATATTTAAGTCGTTTCGGGCTAATTTTCCTTGTTTATTTGTTGTAAAAATAAAATTAACCCTTTGTATAAAGAAGATTTACGTGCTTCAACAACAGTGGCTGGAATGTACGTTAATGTTTGTAACATAAGTAACAAAATAATTGAAAGTTCTACTATATTAAAGCTAAGAAAATGTTAAATGATAAAAGAGTTAAAAGTTGTAATATACCGTGGGAGTATTGCAAAGTTTCAATTAAATGCGAATATTTTTTAATGCTATATCGCACCATTTTTTCAAAACAAAAGTCTTTTATACCAGGGGCTGTGCATATATGACGTTATAATTTTAAGGAGGAGGTAGGATCTCGCACAAGATATCGTAAGATATCGCTGGGGGAGAGGGGTTGTATTTTGATATCGATATCATTTTTGATCCAATCAAAACTTTCTTCTCTTTCTTTTTAACATGCTTTTCGGTTTAAAATAGGGTGTTATTGCTTTTTTCAGTTATCCAGAGCTGCCGACTTTTCCGCCTATTTAAATCATATAAACATGTTTTGAACCACAAAAATGTTTTAGTAAAATGTATGCCAAATATTTTCAATGCTATGCATTGGAGCACATATTGTTACTCATTTACAAAAATTTTTGTTTTTAACATGTTTATTTGACTTTAAATAGGAGGCAGCCATTGTTATATATTTTATGAAAATACAAAATTACTTTTAGAATCACTAAAATATAATAAATGTAATTATAAAATATGGAATCCCGCAATGTTTGACCTTCCTTTTCTTCTTCATACATGTACTATATAAGATCACTTTTTGAAAAACTATGTGTGAAGTATATATGACATGAAACTTCTGTTTACTAATAAACTGAAGAGAAAATGATTCGTTCATATGCCCATTCGTTTCGTTGATAACAATTTCTATCTGTCTCACCCACCCCTCATTCGTTCGAGTCAAGTGCAGCAAGCCTTTTTACTGTTACATGCAATATGTAACAAAAACTATTATGAAATACCTTTAAAGAGTAACTATTACTTTTCAGTGGTTTTTGTATAAAGTTGTATTTTATTGACTTCTCCTCATTTGAATCAATAAAAATGTGCGAAAAATAATTTATTTACATCTCACTAAACAAAATAAAAGATATCCAAAAATGTGTAAAAATAAATTCACTTTGATAAGAATATCTTTTCAGGGTGGGGGGGGGGAGTTCTAGGGATGATAACGTACGATATCGGAAAGGGGGAGGGCGTTCAAAATTTCTAAAAAGTTTGCATAGGCCCTAAGCTTTAAGAAAATTAGCAAGAAAACTATACTATTAAAGTATTTTTTTAAATAGAGGTGCGAATGGAATCTAAAAATATTCACCAGTAATTGAAATTTTGAGATACCCCTATATTACTAAAGTTAAAAAAAAAGTATTAGTGTTACGGTCATTTTGAGTAATCGGTTATTATTAATAATAACCAAATGATATCCAAATAAGCTGGTTAATACGATTAATTTTCGATAACTTATCAAATTAATCGATTATTATTAATAATTACCAATCAACTTCGTAAAATATAATAAATTTCAACTCGTTTAGCTTGAGATTTTCATTTTATATATGTTTTATCTTAATATACATTGCTAAAAATACGCATTATAAATATGTATAATTTGTTCTTTTAATATATTAGTGCTTAAAATTTTTACCTCATTGATTCTGTAGTTATAAAAATAATTATCCTAAACTGTTTAATCTTGGCGTCTTCACTTCTTTTCATTCAATATTATTACCTCTTAACATTTATTTTTGTTATTAAATTCAAACAGCTGTGACAGTTACATTATCATGTAAAGGACATTTTCTTTACTAAGCTTAATTAATCATATTGACCGAACTATCACGGTAGTTATTAATAATAACCGGTGAATTTGATTATTATAAAATATTTATGAAATTTACCACAATACATGGTTATTATTAATAATAACCGGTTACTATTAATAACTACCAAATTTATCAAATCAATTATTTGCATTAAAATAATGCCTCTCTGGATTTTTTATGATTTTGTTGCCTTTCAACTGTTTATTAAAAAAGCTTGTATATTAGAAGCACTTTCAATCATCTTTTGCCAGAATTTTCGTAAAGTAACATCAGCCTTATTTATTTAATAAATAATGTATGTTCAGAAATTGCTTAGATATTAGACCAGTACTTTAGGAAATTTCTTATACGAAAACACCCAAAATATTCTGAATTCCTTGATACGTGCGAACGCTGTATTAAACCTTTGAAGCACAGTAATCTACGGAAGGATCACATAGATTTAACTCGAAAATTACAAGAGGCACTAAGAATATTCTAAATATATATATATACTTTTTTTTGGCTTTTTTGTGAACGTTTAAAACTGCACGTTTTTATTTTTTATCCGTTGGTAAATTTTGATGTCAGTAAATAATTTATCATTTTATGGAAAGAATTTTACTCTGACGGAAAGGGTTAACCTTCTCGATATACATCCTGAGATTTTCACGGGTAACGCTGTCTAATTAACGCTCCTTAATTAGTATCACCAGTCAATTTCTATTGCAGCTTATAGCCATCTTTAATCAGGGCATTTTCCATATTCAACTAGAAAAAAATTTCTGCTTTGAAACGCCGATTTCAAAAGATTAAAACTTATGTAAAAGATGCACTTTGAAAAGGATTTAACTCAGATATTTTTCAACCTATTTTGATAAAACTATTACACAACGATACTGTTAATATAAAAACATAGATGGCAAAGTTATTGGTTTTGAATGCCATTATGTTAAAAAAAATCGCCTTACTTAATTGTAGATTTCTTCGAATGTATAAGGAAATTATCTTTTTCATAAAATAATGATATTCTATATGAGTATTCCTTTACACTTAGTTAAAATCAATTGGCATATTTTTAGGAAGGATTGCCAGTTTGTTCGCCAGAAATTTAGTGTTTATACCAGTAATAAACTATAGTATTATATGATATATTTAATAAGATATATTTAGCGATCCCATAAAGCAAATATTCCTCTTTAGAAATTTCCCGGAAGACATTTTAATTTTGATTAAAATTGGATGCCAAACTGGCAATCCTGTTTTTAGCTATAAACTTTTTCATTTTCTCTTTTGAATCAAAATTATGACAGATTTTTGAGTCTGTAAACTAAATTAACTATGACAGTAACCATAACAAAATTAGTAACAATAATGAAAATGTATTTAAAATGAGTAATAAATAAGGATACATTGAACCAGAGCTACCTTATTAATTTAGATCAGTTTAAAGATCGAGTAATCGACTGAACGATATTTCCTAAAACTAAATCCCAACATGCAAAAAAATGCCGTAAAATGCCAGAGGGAACGAAAAAAAATCATCTTCGAACGCTAACAACTCGGAAAACGCTACATTAAATAGGCCTTTTTCATAACGTTATATTAGTACTAAAATGAAACTCGAGTCTCTCAAAAAGTCCCTGATGATAATGTTAACTCTATGAGGACGCTATTTCCAAATATCTCGCTCAAATATTGATATTTTTGCATGTTTTTTTTTTTCATAAAATAAATGAGAATAATCTACAACCAGGCCAGTTTTTACCTTTTGCAGTTTTGTTATATTTTTTTAATATCATGATAGTTTCAACTTCAGAACCGGTTCCAACCGTTTCCGAAATTTAAAGTATTTTATAAAGAAAAATCTCAAATCAAAATCAAAAAAGTAAAAACTAACCCGTTTGTAGATCATCTTCAGCTACCTTATGGAAACAAATCATGCAAAAATATTAAAATTTGAACGAGATATTTGAAAATGAAACCCCCATACAGTTAAAATTATCATCCGGGTCTTTTTGAATAATTGTGCCTTTTAGTTGGAATATGTGGGAAATTTAAAATAACAACATTTTCTGTAAGATAATCGTTGTGGGAAAAAAGATGTGAGTGACAATGAGATTCAACAAGAATCAGTCACACTTTGTAAAATTTAAAGAAACGACTGACTTTGTGTTGCTCTTAACGAATTTTTTTTAAATCCATCGAAATGAAATTTTCTCCCTATTTTTAGTTTATTATGTCAAAAAATGAGACATTTAAGAGGGTCAATCAAGCAAAGTTTACTACTTGGTTAAGCAAAAAGTTCTGGGAAATTTGTGTGAAAGCTGCGATGTTATGCGCAAATTAACCCTTGGCACTCCGTTCTCTTCGATGCGTAGACATCACCTTTCCTTCCAACATTTGTTTTTCGCACTAGTAAAAAAGGAAAATAAAATTTTCCTTATTTAATCAAAGAATTTTTCAAATTGTCCACTTCAAGGAAAGTTCTTTTCAAAAAGTGGTGCTAATCGAATAAAATTTGTGTAAGAGGCACCCGAGTCCGAAGGGTTAATTACAAAAGCAACAAGGATTATTTTCCAAAGACCCTCATGCCCATCGACTTCCTGTCACCGTTTTCCCAGATTCCGGAATTACCTGAAGTATCACCTTAGCTCCTTGGAATCAAAAATCTCTTGATAGGCTTCTTCAATTTTAGCTACACTTTGAGCTCTGGTCGGTGAATTTCTACGACATTCGAAATGTCACATTGGCAACAGTTTTTTACAAAGACATTTTTTACAATATACACCAAAAATACATCAAAACTTTTTAAAAAATTCGGTGGAATATTACGGCACCATTTTGACATTTTGGAATTAAAATTAAGTGGTAGGAAATTCAGCCATCTGAGCTCAAATTGTTAAAGAATTCGAATTTCCGGTAATTGAAAAAGTGTCGTTGATCGAAAGACACCACAATCGAACGGAGTGACTTGTGGACAAAAACACCAGAATCCTTCTACAGAGTGGCGAGTGGTTAGATGAAAACACAGTCAATATAGATGGTAAATACCAGTATTTTGTTAAAGATAAATTCAGTTTACATAATCTCTTTATATTATTTGAAGTATTTTCTGTAAAATAACATTGGTTGTTTGTCTTTTCTTGACTGTGTTTTCCCGGTTTTCCTTGACCATTCGCCACCCTGTTATAGATGTATCGCTAATACTCCTATTTACGATACAAATTCTGGTAGCTATTAGATTAAAATTTTACCAAAACTCTTTGCCCAATGCAATATTAAATTTTAGTGATAAGAAAAAAGCTACATTTAGGCAGTTTTGATTTGCTATTCTATAATAAATTCGAAATATTGTACAAGTATTTTTTTATTGCAAATAATTTTTTAAGGTATTGCTCATAACTTCATACAAAAGTGAAAATAACATTGAAATGTAGCTGCAATGTCTTACGCTTTTTTATTCCAAATATTTTTAACAGTAAAGTTTAATTATTTTAATCGCCATAATTTACCGATTCAATAAGACAAAAGTTTCTATTTACCCTTTAACCCTTTGCGGCGCGCTGGTTTCATAGATATACCACTTAATTTTAATTCCCAAACGCCAGAATGGCACCGGAATTTTGTTTAAAAAAATCAAGGTTTATTGAATGCGTGAAATATAGCGTTTTCTTATTTACAAATAAAGTTGTTTTCAAATTCCGGTGCCAATCATTTATTTCAATACTTAAGCAGTGAATTTGTCATGCCCTGCAAAGGGTTAACGGACAAAGCATTTTCACTGCTAAGATGTGGAAATAAAAGAATGGCACCAGGTTCTGCGAACAAAAATATTTTTAAATAAAAAAAGGTTATCTTTCACATACATAATAAATTGGAGATTTTAAAATTAAAATTCCGGTTTCATTGCTGCATGTCGGAATTAAAATTTTGTGGTTTCGTAGCTAAACCAATGAACGTTAATGGGTTAACCTCTTAACTGTGATGCTTGAACGGGTTCGCGCAAGAATAGTATGCTATACTTCTACGATACTTCTTCACTAAAATCTTTTTCATACCACTAATTTGTAACCTTGAGTTTTTTTTTATTGTTTGTCAGATATTTTTCAATTAAGTAAGGGAAATATTTTAGCATGGAAAAAATGGTATTGCCAAAAATTGTAACAAATAAGGAGTTTTTTTTTTTTTTTTTTAAATAAAAAATCACAACTTTACAGCAGTTCATTGAACATTCTGTTAATGAACTTATTCATATTTTAGGAAGTTTTACATATTCAGTGATGTTATCCAAAATTTAAATCATAACTAATTTGCATACACTTATAAGAAGGAGAATGTAAAAAAAAAATAATTTTAAATAAAAGTCTATTACCTTTGTCTCGTAAATATTTCTCTTAAATTTAGATTGTTCGGTTTTCACTTTTTCTTTTTGGTATGTTTTAAGACTCTTTTGTGATTGAAAACGCTTTTCCTTAAAGATAGTACACTTCTAATACAGTGCAACAAATGTTTAGTCTTTTAGAGCTAATTAACCTTGTTTATTTTGGTCTTGAAAATAAATTAACCGTCTGTACGAAGTACAAATATACACTTCAACAACAGTAACTGTAGAAGTAAATTCAATTTGTGTAACATAAGTAACAAAGAATTCATTTTAAAGCGTTAATTTATTCAGGTTTAGAAAATGATTGAGTTTCAAAGCCTTTGAAACATTTTGTAATGTTATGGCATTTAAAATATTTATTAGAACGAAGAATAAACAGAACAGACATATTTTTAGCTATACAATGTAAAAAAATTGTGTTTACATTCGTTTGAAAATTTCTTTATAGGTATGTGTAAACTACCGTTAGTACTTTATTTTTACATGGAAATAAGAACTCAGAAAAGATTTCATTCAAAGAAAATTTTACCCTAGAAAAGAAAATATTATTTTATCAGTGGTTGAAAAGATCATCAGCAGTTGGTCGAGTGTCGGAGCTAAATTTTAATAATATTTTTCGCCTAATATCAAAATATCGGATATTTAATAAAATAAAGGAAGAAGAATTAAAATTACTATGTTCTTTTCACCTCTAATTCGTAATAGATTTTTTTTTCTTTTAAAACGCAAGAATCTAGCAATATTTAAAGCAATTATTTCTATACAGCGGAAGAAATTGCGGAAAAAGTTATAGTGTTGGCAACTATATTTATATGGAATACCGTGAAAATTTTATTAATAACTTCATAATATTATGTTGTATTTTTAAATAAACATAATTATTTTAAAGGTCACTTAAATTAAAATTTTTAAGAAAAACGTGCCACAGCTTTGGTAAATAGGATAAAATTTATGATCATTTTACCGTTGACTTATGTTTGATTTATGCTTACATTTTGCACTTGAGGGATAATTCTCTCTGACCACTGGTGTCCCGCGTAAATGGGTGCTCCAAATGCTCTGCCCACCAGTATTTTAAACTAATTTTCTTAGTCTTATGTAAAGGACGAATAATCTGTGATGAAATATGGCGAAATAAACTATAAGATATTAGTGCTTTTCAAATCATTTGGCATCCCGATTTACGAGGGACACCGGACAACACTAGTTGTAAGTGAGAGTCGTATCCCGTGTGCAAAGGTTTAAAAACTTGTCACTCTGTGCGAAAACTCGCACCTGAAACATTTAAATATGTTTTTACGTTTTATGTGTATAATATTACACTGATAGTGATTGACCCTTAACGTAGGCAAGGGTTTAATTCTATTTTTTTAAATGAAAAAGAATAATTAAAATTGCCAATCCTTTCAGTTTCTTTTTACTGCTAATTAATAAGAAATTTTTTTCGTTAAATATATATATATATATATATATATATATATATACATATATATTTGCAGATATCTGGATTTACCAAATTGTTCTGTTTTATTGGGAATTTTTCGGGAATTCAGGAGGTTTTTTTTTTACAGTAATTTATTGTTTGAAAAAAAAATAGTACTCCATATAATTGGAATATTTTTTCGATTTACAAGAACAACATTTTTCTAAGAAAATACTGGCGAGTAAAAACGCGTAAATTTCATCCCTAGAATTGTACAAAAAAAACTTCAATAAATCAAATGATGCCGCGAACATACGGTGGCACAGTTATACTGCAACACGCTAAAAAAGTTTATGCACATTTTATTTGAACAAACAAAACATTCGTTTGAGAAGGGCTTATTGACACCAGAATTGATGCTCAATATGGAATTCTTCTTGAAAATATTAAATCCGGATTTTGTGAACGGATTGTATATATATATATATATATATATATATAAAAGAAAGACAGATACCAAATTGTAATGTTATATGACATTAGGCATAATGATTCCAAATACTTACTGCCACATTCTTTCAATAGTAAACTCTACTTTATTTATGCAAAGAAATTTGCTATTACATAAAACAAATATCGTTTTTAAAAATTTTGGCATTCAATGTCCGTAAACCATAAAGCACATAGTCGTATAAAATCAGATACAAGTGTGTATAAGATTTAGCAAAACATTTTTGAACAAAAATTAAATATTTAAAGGGCAAAGCCGTGAAAGGCAAAGCCGTGTACCAGATTAACGACTAAAATCAATATTTCGGAAAAACAGACCTCGAAGAATTTAACCCCTTGAAATGCGGTGATGCCGCTACGACATCACATAATTTTAATCCTTAATTGCCACATTGGAACCCGAATTTTCTTAACCCCTTGAGCTTTGATGGTAGAATTTTCTACCACATAATTTTAATTTCGAAATGTCAAAATGACACCAGAAAATTCGGCCTAATTTATTTGAAAAAGGTTTAATGCATTTCTTCGTGTTTATTGTTAACCGATTTTTTCTTTGCAAAATGCTGGTGCCAGTGTGACATTTGGAATTTTGAAGAAATTTACACCCCAGAGCTCAAAGGGTTAAGAATATTTGACCGTTATGAAGTACGCGAAAATACGCTTTTAAATATTTATAAATACATTTTCTTGCAAATACTGATGTCAGAAAATTATTAAAAAATTTTATGATTAGAAATACTTTGAACCTGAAAGGATTAACCCATTAACGCCCAGCGTCCTTTTTTGAGGACGGTTACAAAAACAGCAAGAAAGCGGTTTTCCCACCAGTAAAAAAGAAGATAAATATATATCTTATTTCACAAGACAGAATCCTGATTAAATATAAATAAAAGTTAATTTACTTTTAAAAGTGGTGGGAAATACAAAATTTAAATTTTAGCGAAGAAAATAATTCGGGCGTTAATGGGTTAATAAAAGAAAATTTGCGATTAATTAGGACAAAAGAATTACTCAAAAAGAGTTGGAAACTGGTGTTTTCGACAGTGATTTTGTCATTTTTTTAGATACTTTTTCAACTCATAATATATTAAATATTTGAAGAAATTACAATGAATTCAATTTACATCACTACTCTTATGAATTTTCCTACACATATAATAAAATACATATGAATTTCCCCTAGAAATTTCTTGTATAACTATTGAATTAAGATTGATATTTTCGTAACAATAATTCAATATTTCATTGCAAACAATTTGTTAAAGCATTGTCTCAAGAGAAATGTGCCGTATCTTAGTGAAACAGAATTACAGTGATAATTCATTTACTGGAAATGAAATTTACGTCCATATGTTTCTAAATTGTTATTTAAATTTTATGGAATTTCTTCAGAAAATTATGAGCATATTGTACAAGATTTTGCAAAGAACGCATTAATTCGTAGAGTGATTCAATAAAATACGACTTTTATATTTTCAATTAATGTTTGAAACTGTATTCCTTATCCATTTAAAATATAGTGCACTGCAGTCCCAATACTAGGCTTGGGTAACAAGCGGTAAAAAACGGATAAAAAACGGTATTTTAATTTAATTTTTTACTATTTTTATTTTTATTTTTATTTTTATTTTTATTTTTATTTTTTTGCTTTGTTTTGTGATTTTTATTTTTATTTTATTTGCATCGTTTCTTGAAATTAAATGCTAATATTTTCTGATAGTTTTCTCTGCCTTATTTTTCAACGAGGGATTCAACAAGTGAAAAAACAGTTACAAAACTCTGGTGTGAAAATTCAGGGGACCGTGCAAAATCTTAGCTCATAAAAGCGTGTTTTTTTCTATTGCTTTGAAAAAAGTATATACGTTTCTCAGAAAAGCTTATTACGCAGTAAAAAAAAGTGTAAAAACACATGAAAAACATTTTTCGTATAAAAAAGTCATCATTTTCTTATGTTATACAGCTTTAATGCAAATAAAATCTGCTGTCATAACTAAACTTGTGTAAATTATTTAAAATTTTAATAAGTGTAAATCGAAATACCTTAATGTTTATTATTTTTTATTTTGAAACCTTAAACCTTAAATTCATGAAGTATTCTTTTAGAAATGAGTTTTTATTCTTATATTAATGATGAGTCCTAATATATTTCACTTGTTCTTGTGCCAATATGCTCCCAAGGGCCAAATATTTGTTGTATGTCTGATCATATTCTTAAATGTTTTTTACAATAGCTTTAATTAATTTTTAAATTATCTCATCATAGAATAACTTTGGAAAATTATTTTTGAATATCAGAAACAGAGCTGCTTACCTGAAGTACAACCAGATTATCTGTAAGACTTGAAAACGTATTTATTAAAATGCAATACTAGTAGCATCTTGCAATTTTTTGAGAATTTTTGCACAATGTATATTGTGAGATAAAGGCTTTGTTCCAGTGCGTCTTGTGACTCAATGGGCTTCTTCTTCCCTAAAACTAGCAATTTTACTCCATTAGCCATAGAAGAAATTTGGCAACACATGTTATCATTGTGTATTCTTTAAATCCGATAAAATGTATTTGAAAAAAATTGTAATTCTTTGTTGAAGAAATCGTGAACGACTCTTACCTGTAGGATTGTTTTTAGAGTCCAGTGAAGTGGGCTGAGAGAGGGGGGGTCATCCTTTAGCAGTTGGTCCCTGGTTCCAGTTATCTGTCCGTGGTCAGGTAGGTGATGGAAATATTTTTTCCTCGTAGGCTTTTCGCTTCTATATTTCACAGTTGGATATCCACAATGGGGGATTTTTGTAAATTAGTACATTTTTATAAAAGGTTATTTTGCTTTAAAGTGGTTGAATAGAGTACTTTTTATTATATAATCAGTGTGTTACTTATTTACTTAACGCTTTTTATATAGTTATTCAGAAAACAGCGTGACTATGGAAAAATAAACAATATTTTAATATTTCAAAGGCAAAGTGCTACTTTTACTGAAATGTTGAAATCAGTTAAGCGCAACACTATTGAAGAGTAAACAATTTCAAAATAAAAAAATGACTCTCTTAACGTGCATTTTAACGCAAAACTTTATAATAAAATTTTGAAGAAGTTATGGTGGGACAATTATTATTAGATATACATAATAGTCCAGTGGCTTCTAATTGTAAGGAATGTACAATTTTGCTATAGCTTTAAAATAGTTCTTCTCGTCGCAATTAACTAGAAAATTTATTAAAAGTCTGTGACTAACCGAATAAAGTACTTGAAACTAAAGACAAAATGTCAAACAAACATTTCTGATCTGAAGCAGAGGCTGTAATTCCAAGTACTTTACGAATTTTGAAGTAAAAATTTTGCTACAAAGACGCATATACAGGGCTGCCGCTGGTGACTATTTTAAAATTCTAATTGGAACCGCTTTCTTTAAAAAGAAATTTATAATAGACATTTGCGAAATTTTTTTTTAAATTTATATTAGAAAAATACAGATGTGAACGGAATATAAAAATAGTCGCGCGTGGCAGCCTTCCATACAATATACATACGACAAAAATCATCTGAGCAATAGCTGTCATTGTAATACTCAAGGTTAGAGGACACTAGGTGTGTCATTTTCACTAGTCATCTAACTTGTGACTAATGTTTGAATTTACACTGGAAAATTTTAATTAGAAATGATTATTATGTTATTTGTGGAATATATATTACCTTATAAAACAATAATAACTATTTAGAACTTACTGGTGATAATTTAGAATCCCACAATAAAAATGTCAGCCAGATGCGGCAACACAGTGGCTTTTCTTATATGGCAGAATTTCTATTTGAGAATTCCGAATTCTCACCTGTAAGTTTAAATAGTTAATTTTTTAATATGATAGGTATTCCACAAATGAAATAAAATTAAATTAAAACTCAAAAATTTCCGCTGTGAATTTCAACATTAGTGAGAAGTCGGAGGATTAGTGATAAGATCTCACCTCGTGTCCTTTGATTTTGAGTATGTCGATGGGAGTGGAGCAATTCATGACAGTGTTTTTAGTAGTTGACAATTTTCACACGGCATGTTAAGTGCAGTATTATGAGAAATATTTCATACCATATTCTTTCGAAACATTTTAATAATTATAAAGCTATTGTCGAACCCCAAAACCTTAATTTGTTTTATTTCACCACTTAACTGATGAATAATTTTTAAAAAGCTTTCAAATAATTCTTATTTTTTCATGTTTTTACAGAATTTCTAAGCGCTTATTACCGGTTTTTCAAAACAGAAACTTTTGCTCAATTGAATCTGAAAGATGCTCGGATTAAATAATAAAAAAATTAAAATAAGATTTTACTGGTGAGAAAAATAAATAATGATTGGGATATGGATGTTTGTAATTGATGCGGATTAATAATGATTTAAAAAAAACATTGTCTGTATGATGTACGGGCAAAGCAGGAAAATGGTTAAATAAACAAAAGCTCAAAGACATTGCATTTGAGCAGTGTTGCCAGATGGGCTTTTTTTAAAATTCATATTCTTGATGGGCTATTTATTTTTAATTCAGATTCTTGATTGGCACCACTTTTTACAAAGGATAAAATGTGCCTTCTTCAATGCCATAATAATTAAGGCGAAAACAAAAGGTTATATACCGTTTCAAAAAAGTGACGCCGATCAAGAAATCTGGATTTTAAAAAAGCAGCCCACTAGCTACACTGCATTCGAGAATAATTCATACACAGCTGCACTCGTCTTCTAAAGCCACCTGACTTCCCCTTAAAATCATTACAAAATAATTTATCCACGGAGCCAAGTGCAACTATTCAGCTACCGTTTTCACGACGAAGGAAATGTAATGAGCATTCTACGGAGACAGCCGTCACATACTCAGAAATATATTTTCCTGCCAAGGTTAAATTTTACTGGTTGCTGTTTAATAAAATAAATATTATTCAAGTAAACTATTAGTTGTTTACAAAATATTCTACTATTGGTTACTCTCCAGCATCTTCGGAGTCCTTATAGTACTATTTGGATTTTGTTTTAATGTTTTTTTTTCGTATCTTGAAACAGAAACTTTTTTAAGATGTAAAAAAAAAAAATAATAGACATTTGATAATAAGTAACTACTTTTAATGTAATTTTACTTCCTGATTCTAATCATACAAAACAAAGAGTGTTAATCAAGTACTAAATTTCTCTACGGGTGTCCCCACGGTCAAAAACTTTATTCAAGTATTTACAAACACGAATCTTTATGTATCTTTGATACATAATGATTGATAATGTGAAAATTTCTATCAAGAAGTTTATAGTTCGCAAATAGTGTTATTGAAAATAGAATGAAAATGTTTCAGTTATTCCAATTAGAGACAGTGTACGATGATTATAAATGTATTAATAAATGTACAGAATAAAGAGTTTGTGAGATTCAGAAATAGTTCTGAAATAGCAAAAAATAAGATGAACATTAATGCCATCACATCTGTAATCAGATGAGAAATTTTCCATTAATAAAAGAGAACAATAAATCTAACCTCATTTAACTGGGATTAAACAAAATAAAAACTATTATTATTTTTACTGTTGGATATTTGCACTTGTTAAACGGTACAGATTTTGATTGAACTATAGCTTCCTTGAACGTTATAACGAATAATAAGGTCATTTTGCTAAAGTGTGACCAACTCTAAATGTGACAATGTTCTTGTACTTAATATCTTAATGAAACAGTCATAAATAATTGCTGTATAATGAGGCATCTGAACTTCAAGAACAAAAACCGAAGTGTTTCTCTGTGTTTAAAAAGTTTTCGTAAAAAAAAAAAAACTACATTCAAATACAAATCGTTTATAATAAATTGCCAGTATCTTCCTTCAATGAGGCAAAACTCTCTAAAGTTTTTCAAAGTTTTCTTTTTAACTTTACAGATCAAATAATTCTATGAACGTGAAGGACTAAAACATAGTTTTCTTTTGGTTACTTTCATGGGTGACCATCATCTATGTGAGGTAAGTCACATAGATGATAATTGTTATGCTTGTTGGCTACTGTTATTTTGGAGAAGCTTGATTTGTCTTATTTAAGATAAGAGGTACCCCCTTCCTAAAGAAAGTCGCATTTTTCCGCTCTAAATTACTGATTGCAAAAAATCTAGCAAGTGACTTACACTACGAGTGCTCATGGAAATAATCGTTTAAAATCATGCTGCACACATTTTTTTTTTTTTTTTTTTTTTTTTTTTTTGTACCCAAAAATTACATAGTAAATTTTACCCTTTAAAATCGCTATAATATGCCTATTTAATAAGTCAAAAGTTGCTGTTAAATTTTTTTGGTACAAGAAAGCGGAAGATTTTGCAGCACTTATTGCACCCGAAGTGTTATCTTAATCCTTTCGAAACCAGTGCGTTTTCCAGAAAATTAATTCTGTTTGCACCAAAAGGCTAATTTCAGTTACCTAATTTCGAGAATAACGTAGCTAAAAATAACAAGTATTAATTTTCTTTATTATTGGTCACAGAAATAATACTGTATGATACTTTTGAAAGCGCATACATGGACCCATGGTCCGGGATGGTTAACAAATGCGACCAATATAGAAATTAGAGTTAAAAAATATTCTTACGCATTTTAGTAACTTTGCTTTCTTCAGATGCCCCTTAGCGAGAAAATAAATGCCCTAAATGTAGAGAGACGTCTAAGGGTATAAACGAGGTAAGTTTCTATAATATTTAATATGTTTCGAGTAGAAATTGTGTTTAAATAATTTGCATTGAGTTCAGCGCTCCCACGGGTCCATATTTTGAAAACCAGTAATTTTTTAGAAAGTAATTCGTGGTAGGTTTTTGCAACAATTGCAAAAAAACGCCCTTCTTGATATGTTTCCAAGAAATGTATAAATTTTTTTTTTCTTGAAATAAAAGTTTGTTCAAAAAGAGGACCTAGTGGGAACCCTGTGAGTTATTAAATTAGGAGTCTCAAAATGATCTTCCAAAGTTTTTTCTTTAACCGAATAATTAAATTGTGCTTAAAATAATACAAAAACAGAAAAATACGTGTCAAAATTATTAATAAAAAATGGCGTAAGAATAGTGGTGTATATTCGAGACAAAGAGTTTGAAATCACGATGCAAGGATTCGCAATTCTTTTATGTGTTAGAATTTTGAAAAAACAAAAAAACCTGTATAGACAGAAAACACTTAAATGAAGGCTCTCCAACCTCACGCCCACGAGATATCAGTAAATTCTTGCAAAAATCAAGTCATTTCTGAATCAGAGATATTCGTTGATTTAATAAGGCAAAAATTTCTGTAAAATTTTTCTGGTGATCCGCAGCGCCCGGTTGGACATCCCTGACTTAAATTATAATAATGCGATCAAATAAGTTAATTTTAAAACATTAAAGCATTTGGTAACTTAAATGCCAAATATGATTAAATTATGATGCAGCTACCTATGTACTGGTTTAAAAATCATCAATTTTTTTTTCCACAATTCTTTAGAATTTGACATTTTAATTTTGCTTTCAATTTTTATTAATGGGGACAATATTTGAATGAAGTACAAATTGCTTTGAAGTAGGAGACAAGTGTGATTTTTTTTCACAGCTGAAATTTTGTTTTACAACACGTATCAGATATATGTTTAATTCCACAAATAAATACAAAAATACTATTTTTACTTTTATCGAATTATTTTATCAGGAACAGTTTCACTTTAAAGGGATCCATAAAGTTAACCGTTTCGGTGCTGTTGGCACCAATCATTGAGACCTGGTGCTTTTAACCCTTTTTAACGCGGATAAATTGTAAAATGGAGTAAAATGAGGAATTATCTACTGTCACCGGAACTCACAAGCAATTATTTTTTAAATTAAAACCTCCTTAATCTAAGCTTTCACTATAAAAGCAAAATTTTATTAAAGTATTTTAAGTGCAGCATGCAAGTTTGGAATTAAAATTAGGGATCCCAAACTGGGCCCAGTGCGCCTATCATAAATATGTGTATGTGTATATATTAGAGATCTATTAAGAAGAAATTATATTACAATAAAATTTATAAACACAAATGAATTGAAATATATGACATGATGCATTGAAAACATTATAAGGACATAATAAAATATTTCTGAATATAAATTAATATTCTACAAAATCACCCTTTTTCAATAATCCTTATTATTGGTGCACTCATTGACTCAGAAATTTAAGTTAAATCTTGTTTAAAAAAATTTCTCAACGCTAATTAGATAAATGATGTCAAAATGTCTATATTAGCATATCGAGTGCAATACTTATCTACTTCTGTAGCGAAAATCCCTAATAGATTCTGTATGGGGTTTAAATAAGGACTTTTGGGAGGCCAATCCAAATTTGGGCAGAGTTAGTCGCGAACCATATACACGATGCACATGATACATTTAAAATTTCATTGTCTTTTCAAAACTATTAATCACCTCTTGTATTAAGGGACAATAATTATTTCAGCTAACATATCCACATATGATTTTGAATTCTTGCGACCTCGAATGAACAAGATTGATGTTGTTCCATTGCCTGAAAAATTGCCAAAAAAATCAATGCTGTTCCTCCGATTTATCTTTTCAAAAAACAGGTTTATATTTTTTAAAGCCCTTATCAATACTGGAGAATTCCTTCTGTTGCGATCAAAATAAAATTTTTCCTTAAGAAAATGTTACATCTTCTCGGCGAAACCCAAAATAAATGTGTTTTTAATTAAATTCTAATCTACGCGTCTTAAGTAATTTTATAAGTAGTGTACATTTTCGTAGTTTAACATATTTAACGTTGTTTTTGTTTGGAAGATCGTTATGTACGGTTCGGATAGTGCATTTCCGTCTTAATTTGAGTAGAACTCGATTTTTATTAAGGAAGCTTGACGCGCAATTGCACGTTTTTGCGTATAGTCAGAGAAACTGACTGTTATTTTATAACCTGTAAATTTCTTTTTGCAGTAATTTTTCGATACTTCAACAAATTTAAAATTACTATTTTAGATATGTTTACATTCCTTGCAATTGCACGTCCACTCATTCCACATTTTCCATAAGCAAAAAATTTCCCTTTTTCAAATTCAGATTGTTGTGTGCTTTTTGGCATAATGAAGAAAGAGAGAAACTGAACACTCTTACTGCGCAACAGTTTTAGGCTACTTTTAACAATCCTATGATATTACATAATAGGCAAAATTTTACTTGAGATTTTTAAAAAGTGCGTTTTTCCGAGTAGCAATCTATTAAAACTTTTTTAATTCATGCATTTTAATGATTTTTAAAATTTTCAACATAAATTTTGTTTGAAAATGCTTTATTTTAAGAATTTTTATCATACAAATATTTGCATATTTTTTCTGACAAAGCGGCTCTTACATTTTCCGATATTTGCTTGTGCTTATAATCTTTTCCACGACTTCACGAATATTGCATCGAATTTAGTGGATTTTTTAATTCAAATATTTCACAACTCACCCTAGAAAAAAAAATAGCAATATTTGTTTTATTTAATAGAAGACATTCCATATTTAAATATGCGAAATTTAATCTTGAAATTTTCTGGTGTGACTTCATGTATCCTGAAGTATGGAATTTCTAGAGCGTATCTACCCTGTGTATTAGAGGGTTTAAGTACGCAGCGTCCCCGATAATTCCTACCAGTAATTTTCATTTGAAAATTTTGCCTTTTTTAGTCAAAGAATTTCCGAGATTTAAAAAAAAAAACTTTAGGCATACCTTTCTATTTTGAAAATCCGGTGTTAAAGGCTTAAAAATTCTGCAAAAAAGGGTCCTTCAGAAAAGTGTATGTGAAATATTAAGAGCGAATTGTTGTCGTTAATATTTTCAGGGGCAAGGTACAAATAAAACATTCATAAAATGCTGAAATGATTGAATGACGCTAGAGTATACAAACAAATTTATTTCAAAATAAGCGTAATACTTTATTTGCGTACTTAAACGAAAATTTTCTTTTCAATATTCTGGTGCCAATATGCACAGTTGCCAAGTATCCGGCTTTTTGTACATCGATATTATTTTACAGAAAATTTTGTTATTTTATATCGCCAAAATATCCCAATTAAATAAAACATTTTCTATATTAAAATTTGGTATTTAAAAAGCCCAGACTTACCAGCACTGCACTGTAGTATTTAGGAATCAAAATTAAATGGTCTAAAAATTAATTACTGCCCTCATAGGTGCTAAATATAATATGACAGCTGAAATGATACGACTAGTAGCTAAAACAATTTACGATGGCAGACATTTCTGAGCATTTCACATTGTTCACTAAGTGCAATCTCTATCTTGCATAAACAAAAGTTTTCACCAAAGGCAGAATAATGACATGAATTGCCATTTACTTGAAGTGAAAAGCCGCTAAGATGAAACTATAAAGACAACCAAACCGTCAGAAAGATATCTTTTGGATTTGTGGTAAAAATTATCTGGTACAAAACAATTAAATAATAAATTTCTTGACAGATTGACTTTTTATTTGCTAGTCTTTATCTTTGGAATTTCTATGGGTTTTAGTAGTATAAGTCACACATCTGATAACATCTATGCTTTTCGGTCACCGTTATTTTTGAAGAGATTTCATCGACCTTTTCGACTAAAGAAATGTGTCTAAAAAATAATTCACATTTATTTTCGATCTAAAATACTGGTAATAAAAAATTGTAGCAATTTATGCTTATGACTTATACTACAAGTACCCATGGAATTAGATTCTATTAACAGATATAAAAAAACGGCTGGTTACTAATACTATTTCCTTGCTCAAGTAATTGCAGAATTCATAGCATGCACGGATTTTACTGCCTGTATCAGTTACAGCAAAAAAAGTGCCAGTTCAAAAATGTAATTAACCCTTTAACGGACAAAGCATTTCCATTGGTAAGATGTTGAAATAAATGAATGATACAGGTAATTGCGAACAAATATATATTTGTAAATTAGAAAAAGGTAGGGATTTTTTACATACGTCATGAAATGGGTTTTTTAACATTGAAATTCCTGTGTCTTCGTTGGATATCGGAATTAAAATATTCTGGTTTCGTAGACAAACCAATGAACGTTAAAGGGTTTACACAACTTTCCATAAACAGAATTATTTCCCTTATTTAATCCATAATTTCTTTCAATAAATCTTTAAATTTCTTTAATATTCATATTCCTTAACTTCTTTAAATAAATTTAAGAAGATTTTTGCATTTCAATTTTTACGTTGCAGTATCAGTACTTCCTTATGCAATTCTTTTTTTCCTTTAATCAAAGAATTTCTTTCATTATATAAGCCAAACATTTCAACCGCAATTTAATATAATTGTCATTTTCAAGGTTCGCACACTCCTTGGAATTTCCAAAGACTCTGGCGCCACTATTAAAAATAAAAAAATTACATTTAATTTTTAAACCACAACATTCGTAATCCCCACCGTCATACACAGATTTTACGATATTTTTCTACAGAGAAACACTTTGAAAATATTCTTAAAATTTAGTGGTAGAATTGTGCGAACCCTGCATTTAAAAAAAAAAAAAAAAAAAAAAAAAAAAAAAAAGATTTAAAATGAAAGGTTGATAGACGATACGGATTCAAAAGAAACTAGCCTTTGCAGATATTAACAATTATTAACACTAGAACTGCGGGAAATTTTACCCAAGTTTTATAAAAATAATTCACATCAGAATTTTTATTTAAGTCTATTTAACTTAACTATTTTAAATAATTTTTGTGAAGCTTATATGTAAATTATTTTAAGAAGATTTACCAGGTTCGAATCGACATCATTGCACTGAGTACGGGTCAAAATGACCTGTTTTCGCGGTTCTAGTGCCAAAGATAAATGTTTTTAAAAATGTAAAATTTTATAGAATCTCAAGCTGTCAATTTAATGAAGCAGATATTTAAACAAAATAAAATGATTTTATATATCTAATGTAATGATTGAAAATCAATGTATGTTATATTTAAAAATGTTAAAACAGAGGATATGAAAATTATTATAAGATCATTGTCCTAAATGGCACTTGATTCCTCATAGTTTTTACGCCTTTGGGGTAGACTTGGCATTTTATTAAATAAATATTTATTTTGTTAAGCAATACATTGTTAAAAGAGCATTTTTAGTTCAAAACTGGCTTTTTTAATAGAAATAGAAAATTTATCTTAAGGTTATATCCACTATTGTAGCAGTTAGGCCATTTTTGCCGCATTAATGATAGGTAAAACCTAAATGCGACGTTCGAAACCCTAAATGTGACAGTTTTTTTATACATGTTATTTCATCTTAAAATATTCATTTTAATGCTACATAGTTTAATTTCTTAATAAAAAATTGAAAAAATATATAAAATTGTAAGTTGAATAGCAAATTATTGAACAATTGAATAAATTAATAATTTATATTCAATGTCATGACTGTACATAATCTTGAAAACATTATATTTAAGTAATGCATGCTTGAAAATCAATATTTAACAGTTTTTTAACGTTAACGATCGATAACATAAGAAGTAAATAATGCAAGAAATATACAACAAATTTTACTCAATCTTTCCGTTTTCAGTTTGCTTTTCAGCAATTTTATGATTTTTCACCTTCCATGTAGGACTCATTTTCTTCCTGAATGGTGTGGATCTAAATATGATTAAAGTTTAAGTTGTTTCAGCTATACTTCAAGGTTATTTTAGTAACTGATTTCCAGTTTTGACGAATTTTGTTTTTGAAATATTGTTTTTGAATTCTTACGCTTTAAATATTTTCTGCTTTTCATTTTTTGACACTGATTTTGCTTTCTCATTGTCCTGTTTTTTTTTCATATTTGCTGCAATTTTTAACCTCTTAAATGCCGAAGCTTTTAACCCCTTGAAGTGCGGTGGTATAAAATATATACCATTTAATTTTTATTGCAAAATGCCACATTGACACCAGATTTTATAAATGAAAATTTTAATCTTACCAAGTACATGAAGTAAAGCTTTTAACTTTTTTGAAATAAATTTGTTTTTCCATTCTGGTGTCAATCAGTCATTTTAGCATTTTAAGAATGGAAGTGATTTGCCCCTCAAAAGATTAGGAAAACAATCTTCAACTTTTCTGTTAAAAGAAAAATTGCCACCACAAATTTTGGAAAACAATCTTCCCTTTATTTAACGTTAAAAGTTTGATTTTGGTAATAAACCTAAAATTTTAACTCAAAAAAAGTGGTTGTTCGACAGTTAATTTCAGAAATATGCATTTATTTGAGCGAGAAGTATATATACGCCAGGGGCAGTAAAGGGGTTAATCGTGCATCAAAGTTTGCCACTACTGCTTTTTCCTTTATCAGAGTATCTTAACCTTTTGATTACGGGGTTGGGACATATGTCGTCCCAGAGACTATTATTTTATTTAATTCCCACCAGTTTTTGAAAACAATTCTCTGTCATTCAATAACACCAGTATAATTTCAAGAATAATATAACTGAACGGAATTATTTTGTAAATTGCGGTGCGAGTAAATATAATAATTGTCTCCAGACCTAGCCGTAATCAAAAGGTTAAATTCATTTCAAACCTAATTTTAATAGACGACTCTCAAAAGTAGAAGATGGTTTATCTTCCGCAATGCAGTAAAGGTAGCAAAATGCAGTATATCACCACAAAGTAATATAGGATATTTGTGCTCCCGTGATTCCACTTCAAAGGAATCTGGAAAAAACTACTAAATTCTTTGCACGCAGTAGCTAACTAATGCTCAGGATGATATCCTTTGCAGTAAAGGTAAACACCAGCAGGGCTGCCACAGGCGACAATTTATTATTCTGTTATCACCAGTATTTTTCTAATATCATTTTCTTGCAAATGCCTTCAAAGCGTCTATCAGTGCTATCTGTTATCATAAAACGGTGACAGTTAGAATTAAAAAATAGTCTCTCGCCGGATCACTGCACCAAAACCTGGCAAGTGTAAACCAACACAGCTAAACTAAATTTATTTTTCAATGTTAATTTTAGAGTAAACTGTTGGGGAAGCTGTTTTACATAAGCAAATAACAACATCACATTGTAAACATATTTGAAAGCAAATAACATTTTAACATTTAAACATAAAACAAATGCTTAAGTACCACGTATATTCCAAAGACGTTTGTTCTTTTGAAGCCTTATCATAAGAATTGCAGCATTTCTAAATATTCTGTTTAAATCATTAGTTCTTTTATTTCTGTCATTAAATAAATTGTTCTTTAGAAATGGTGATGGCAATTTGTCCACTGGCAACACCAATGATAAATAAAATAAAAAAATATTTTTTATGAAATTTTAAACATTTAAAATTTTTAAAATTCTTTCACGATATAATAATTTTGCCAGGATTTTACAAAGCATTAAAAATATGTATTCTCATTAGTTCACAGGAAAAACGATTATTATTATTAAGAAAATTATTTTTACGAAATTTTAAACACTTAAAAACTTTAAAATTTTTTCACGATATAATAATTTTGCCAGGATTTTACAAACCATTAAAAATTCGTATTCTCATTAGTTCATAGGAAAAACGTTCTATGTGTATATATTCCTATATACCTATATATGAGTCCCTAAAATTATGCTGGTACCAAGTGAAATAAAACAGACACAGAATCTCTCAAACTTCATTTTATAACGTGAATTGTGTTTGTTGGGAATGTATTTGTTTTCCCTATATTGAAACATTCTCCCGGAATATACGCGGAACGTTACCATTTTTTGTACGGAGCACTAACTGAATTAAAAAAGCCCATTTATTAAATTAAAAGGGTTAAAGGTGAGCATTTTTCCATTTTGATCATTTCAAATGATATTTTAGTACACGGTAAAGAAAACACTGTAAAAAAAAATCTTGAACTTGCTAATTTACTGATACATTACAGCTTATTTCAACACATTTTCTTATTTAAATATAGTTTTAATGTAATATATGAAAATAATACATAAATATACGTATTTTGTGTCCTAAAAGTCACTACATATTTAAGAAATTCTTGCTGTTGCAAATAGGAAACTGAAGAAAGCAAGTTACCTAAATGCCCGAAGAAACTTTAGAACTCAAATCTGAAATTTGTTTGCACTTTCCCGATCTACTTTACTGATAAAAGGAATACACATTGCAGCCAGGGCCTGATTACTAACGGGGCACTCTCCCACCAGGAAAAAGAAATAAAGAATTTTTCCTTATTCATGACAGTAATCTTGTATGAAAAGGGCGTTTAAAGAAGACGAAAATTTCTATAAATTTTTTCTGGTGAGAGAGTGCCCCGTTAGTAATCAGGCTCTGATTGCAGCTACTGACGTGTGTAATTTTATTTAATCTTCAAAGTAAAAAAAAAAAAAAAAAATTGACCAAGTTTCGGGATTTTTTATCGCATTTAATAAACATCGCGGCTCTCTAAAATGAATGACGTCTATTGGAATGAGATTTTTCTTAACAGAAAACATTTTAAATGTTAATAAATATTTATTGTTTTGTTCTTGAAGTTCAGGTGTCTCATAAAAAAGCATTTATACACGATTCTTGCCGTAAGATTTTAAGTACAAGTACAATGTCGCATTTAAGGATCACCCCATTTAGGCACAATGGCTTAAATGTAAAATCAAACTTCCAGCTTTGGGAAGTATGTACCGTAATTTCATTCGAATAATCCGCCGATCAAACAATTCTTTTTCGACCGAGAAATTTTATTTTGTAATTGGAGTCAAATATTTACGGCGATCTTAAAAGTTATATCCTATTTCATAAATTTTCTGAGTCGAAAAAAATTGTTACGCGGATTATACGCAGGAAATTACGGTAGTGTAGTCTAAATCTAGTTCTTTTTTAACCCCTTGAGCTCTGCTGGTAGAATTTTCTACCACATAATTTTAATTCCGAAATGTCACAATGGCACCAGAAAATTCGACCAAATTTATTTGAAAAGGGTTTAATGCATTTTTTCGTGTTTATCGTTAACCGGTTTATTTCTTTGTAAAATACTGGTGGCAGAGTGACGTTTGGAATATTAGAGAAATTTACACCCCAGAGCTCAAAGGGTTAACACTTGAGCTTACACTGGGCGTGGTGTACGCGGCACACCTAAATTTAATTCCAAACTTTCAAATGGCACTAATAATATTTTGATAAAATTTATTTTTAGAATGACTTTTTTATTTTTACAGTCGTTTATAAATTCCTGTGTAAGTCGATAATTTCTCATTTATTGACGGTTTTTGTCCGTGCCGTAAGGGATTAATTAATCTTTAAGTATGTTTTTTATTAGTAACTTGTCTTTTTTCACTAGACAGGTGGTTCTCACTGACAGATAATGTCCCGCGTAAATGGATGCTCTAAATGCTCTGGACACCAGTGTTAGTAACTAATTTTTTTTCTTATCTAATGTCCGAATAATTTGTAAGAAAAATGGCGAAAAAAATTGTAAGATATCAGTGGCGTCCAAAGCGTTTGGCGTCCCGATTTACGAGCACCACTATTATCATAGAGAAAATATTCTTCTTTTAAATCGATCAAATACTCAAATTAAATAAGAAAACATTTTCTCTATTAAAAAAAAATTGTTATATTAAAATTCAGAGACTTAGCAGATCTGGTGAGAGTTAACCCTCAAATGCAAATGGATAAATAAAAATAATCGAGATATATTCTCAGTCTGATTATTTTAATAAAATAAATTAATGCGTGCCATCTTATCTAGTATTCATTTTCTTTTAGTGTATTAGTTGTATAGTTTTAGGTACATTTGATTTATAAAAAAACATATTAATGATATTTTTAAATTTTCTTATTGTTATTATAAGTCAAATTTACTTTCAAATTTATTTTGCGGAAAATTCAGGTGTGATAGGGCCTTTGTAATGGACCCCAATGCAAAGTACATATTTAAATTAACAAGGTAGAATCCGTCGAGTTTCGACGAAAAAAATCTTTAAGAAGGAATCGTTTCACTGTTTTATAATAAACTTACAAAATTAGTTACTACAAAAATTTCACCTTAAATAAGTAAGTCGAACTCTAAAATAAATAATTTTTAACCTAAAGTTAACAAAATACTATTTCTATAAAACTTAGTTGTAGAAATTGTTAAAATTAAACTTTAATCATACATACAAACAGTAAAAAATATTAAAAGATCTGTTAATATTACACAGTTATCAATTAAAATTCTTGTGATCCGAACTGTAAAACTCTAGTAATCCAAAATGAAAGAAGCAACATTTATTCCACTTTGACTAAAGCATCGAATAAATTCCCCGTGAAATCTAAACCCGACCTCATTTTCCCCATATCAAAATTTACATATGTACCTTTCATAACTATATTCACCTTTTCAAAAAAATTGGTATTTTAATTAATCTTTTTGAAATCCTTTTAATTCAAAACTTGAATTCTGAATGCTATTAGTTGAAGATACTAAATTATTTATATTTTTTAAGACATTCGCTGCCGATCATGCGCCAGCGCTTGGTATGGTGCCAACGTTAAGGGGCCATTCACGCGCCTGCGCTTGATGTGGATTGATGTCTTAATAGGCAGTCACGCGCCGCGCGCGGGAAAATCTTTCACTGATTCTTGTTATAAAAAGTAAATCGGCTTCTGGGGAAAACGCACTTCTACAGTGCGGCATTAACTATCATCACATCTTCAGGTAGCAGCGAAAGTAGTACCTAAGTGGCAGCGAACGTGTTAATTATAAATGAAAGTTTGTAAATACAACCAAAATTCAACGGATTTTATAACAGACTATATTCTTGACACAATACGTACTTTAATTAAATATTTCTTCTCTTTTAATGAGAAAATGACAACACTAAAATAGAGTAATCTGCTTTTTTTTCTATTTACTCTAAGTATTTTTGACCTTTGCTTTTAACAGAAATGGAATACTTCTGTTACCACTATTGGATAAACGGTATAAAATATTACAAAAAAATGACGTTTAAAAAACAAATTACGATGCAGCTTTGACACAAATTGCATTTAAAAGTACATTTCCCCCCCTATTCGCCAATGTAAATATTGAAAATGTGCGATATTTAGAAGTTTAAAAATTCGCAGTAGCAAAAATTTCTAAAATATAATGCATTTCAAAGTGTTGCCATTAGCAAATGACGTATACGTTACGCACAGATACGTTTGGCCTTTATGATATAGATAGATAGTAATTAATTATCTTACTTAGCGCAAACATTATTTTAATTACCTTCTTATCTCGAGTTTCCCTATGACTGGAATCTATTTTTGATCTAAGATCACAATGATTTTGTTTATGAACCCTTTCCGACACAGTGGTCTCATTCCCCCGGGCACACCTAATTTTAACTCCAAACTTGCAATTGGCACGAAGAATATTTCAATAAATTTTTGCTTTTACAATAAAAGCTTAAATTAGGGATTCCTTAATTTCTAAAAAAGTCTATTGCAAATTCCGTTGTCAGTCAATTGTTTTTCATTTTACAAAGAGATTCTGTCTGTGCTGGAAAGTTATAATGTCAATTTAATTGCACAAACATGATTTTTGGTGGTGTTAGGCAGTGTTTAAATTGAATTTATATGAAAAATAATCAGTTGCGAAAAATGTATCTGTTTCTGTCAAGCATGCACTATTCAAAAAATGTAATGTTGATAATAATAATAATAATAATAATAATAATAATAATAATAATAATAATAATAATAAATAGAGCACTCCTTCAAAATAGATTGTGGCCGCTTAAGCATCACGGCAAAAATAAACATGATGCCATTTCTTTCTAAGTGTATTGTTAAAAAAGCAACAAATTTTAATCACTGTAAAGATACCTTTAAGGCTTAGAACCAAATTTTGGAGGTAAAAATATAAGCAGAATTGCCTAAACAAATACTGGCAAATAAAAATTAAATCCGTCAAGAAAAGTATCATTTAATTCTATTTACCAGATACTTTCTACCGCAAATCCAACAAATATTATTGTGAAGGCACTGGCGCCTGGATTAAATTAAGAAAATAACTTGAATCCAAGTAAGTGGCAACTTATGTTGCCATACTTCCTTTGCTGAAAACGGCTCGAATTGCGGAATAATGATTGGTCTAACATGGCCCGGTTTTCTTGCTCACGCAGAATATAAGCAGGGCTGATTGGTGCGAATAGATTATAAAAATAGTCCCGAGTGGCAGCTCTTAGACAAAAAGAAAATTGCCAGAGTTTTTCCCGAATAGTATCCTTTACCTTATTATATATATATATATATATATATATATATTATAGTAAGGTGAATAAGAAATTATGTTCCATAACATAAGTGGAAGAATATCCAACGTAAACATTGCAGGCAACTGGCCTTCCTGGACAAGGGTTTGACAACCTAGGTCTCTTTAATCTTAGGTCTTCAAAAATTAACAAATTCACGAGATTACTAAGCTTTTAAAGAAATTGTCGAGAAGTTGAATCGCAGAGTTTCGATGATTATTTAAGGGAAGGATAACTATAAAATTTTAATGGTATCCGGCGGGACACAGTCTGACATTGCTGCTTTAACCGTATAAATAAAGGGAAGAATACAATTTGAAAACAGTATAACAGTCTCGTTGTAACAAGAGATAAACCATTTTGGACTCATCTCTCTTAAGCCCCTCACAACGAGATCCCTTTGCTCTATTTATAATTTTCTGCCACCGGTTTTTAAAAGTACAAATTTTTCTGTAATTTAATTGCGAAAATGCTTTGATTGAATAAGATAGATTTTACAAAAAAGAAACTGGTGAGAACAATGAAGGATTCTGAGCACCTTTAGTGGCACGTATATGGGTCGAAAGTTCCCAAGGGTTGAAAATGTGAAATAACCTTCTGAGGGGCAAAACACTTCTATTCTTAAAATTCTAAAATGATTGACTGACACTAGAATTTTAAAACAAATTAATTTCAAAATATATAAAAGCTAAACGTACTTGATAAAATTAAAATTTTCATTTCAAAATCCTGGTGTCAATGTGGCATTTCGGAAATAAAAGTAACTGGGGTATATTTTATCTTACCGTTCTTCAAGGGTTTAAGTGAATATATAACTCACAACATTCAGTTCTACTCCAGGGCTTCTACTTAGTCCGCTTTTCGAACACTACTTTTGTTTAAAGAAGGCGCCTGTGGTCCCACACCCTGCACACTTAATTTTAATTCCAAACATTGAACAGGTTTCAAGAATAGTTTGATATACACATATACTTTAAAAAGGAATCTTAAATTAAGGAGTTTTCAATTTCTAAAAAACACGTTTGTAAATTCCAGTATCAGTCGATAATATAACATTATACGTACAGAATCAAGGTTCGCACACTCCTTGGAATTTCCAAGGACTCTGGCACCACTCTTAAAAATTAGAAAATTTACATTTAATTTTTAAACCAAAACATTCGCAATCCCCACCTTCATTCGCAGATTTTATGATATTTTTCTGCAGGGAAACACTTCGAAAATATGTTTAAAATTTAGTGGTAGAACTGTGCGAACCATGAGAATATATCTGTGTCGGAATTTTTTTAATTTAATATTAAATTGACCGTCAGCACCAAAAAAAATTTTAATAAAATTTTGATTTTATAAAGAGAGCTTAAAAATACAAGTTTTTATTTTCTAAAAAATTCGTTTATAAATTCTGGTATAAATCAAACATTTCAAAATTTTACGAATAGAAATATTTTGCTTCAGAAAAGGTTAGAGCGTTAAAATCTATTGTCACTTATGTCTTTTTATAAAACTGCTTTCTTTTCACATAAATCTTCAAAAAAATAGATTCACGAATCGTTCTCTTTTGAGTTAATGCTTTCGTATATATTTAAAAATTTCCTGAAAGAATATATGTTTCTATTCAGATGCAACAAGTAGGTCTCTTAAGCTAATTAGCTACATTCATTTTGTTCTTCAAAATTATTTTAAAGAACTTCGAATAATTTATCGAAAGAATCTATACACACTTGAAAAGTATTAGCTGGAAAAGTGTTTCTTTTACTTTGACATAACTGATAAAAGACTTAGTTTTAAAAGTTTTAAGTTATTGAGGATTAGAAAATACTTGATTCTAAAAGGAGAAAAAAAAATTCTTTTTATTCTTTTCCCTTTAAAATGTTTAAAATTCTTACAGTATTCATATTTTGTTTATAATCAGGTAATGAGTTTTGAAATTTATTGAAATAGTATTTTATCAAAAGGTTGTAAATGTCTATAATCTTTTAACACTTAGTGTTTCAGTGTTTCATTATATGCATTCTGCATTAAACCAACCTTGATTCTGAAATGCTGCAATACATAATTTTCGCAACTGAAATTCTCTGCACCTTAAATGGTTAAAGGGCTGTGTCCATAAAAAAAGAACATCACATTTTAAGAGTACTGGAAGCAAAAAATATTTATTTAAAATTTTACTTTTATAAGCACGTGTGGTTTTTTTTTTATTCGTTTGTAATTTCTGGTGCGTTTTATCATTTTACAAACATAATTACTTCGCACCGGAAAGATTTAACACTCTCAAGCATAGTAGTACCACTGCCTGGGCACACCTACTTTTTAATCCAAACTTGCAAATGACATCAATAGTATTTAGTAAAATTTTGCTTTAGAAATGACAGCTTAAATTATGGAGTTGTATAATTTCTAAAAAAGCCGTCTGTAAATTCCAGTGACAGTCGATTTTTTCCCATTTTACGAGCAAACTATATCTATGTTGGAAAAACTTAAATTTAATTCTGAATTACCCGAAAGCACCAAAAATATTTTTAGTAATTTTACTTTTATAAAGAAATCTTATAAATAGAAGTTTTTTTCTCTAACATACATGTTTATAAATTTTAGTATAAAGAAATCATTTCATAATTTTACGAATAGAAATTTTCGAGTTTAGAAAGGGTTAGAGCTTTACAATTTATTGTCAGTTATGCTTATTTATAAAAATTGCTTTCTTTTCTCACACATCTCAAAAATTTCATGAATCTTTCTCTTTCGAGTTAATGCTTTCGTATTCAATTTAAAATTTCTTGTAAGAATTTATGTTTCCATTCAGATGCAACAAGTAAATCTCTTAAGCTAATTAACGACGTTTATTTCGTTCTTCAAAATTATTTTGAAGACTTTCAAGTCATTTATCGAAAGAAGCTATACAGTTCAACAGTTATAGCTGGATAAGTGTTTCTTTGACATAATTGATAAAAGAGTTAACTTTAAAAGTTTTAACTTGTTGAGGATTAGAAAACACTTGTGTCTTAAAGCCTTTAAGAAATTTTCTTTTTATTCTGCTATTTTTCATATATTTAAGAGTTTTACAATATTCAGACTTGGTTTATGATTAAGTAATGAGTTTAGAAAGTTATGGAAATATTATTTTATCTGAAGGATGTAAAGAGTTATAATCATTTAAGCCTCTGTGTTTCAATATCCCATTGCATGGAACACCCAACATGATTCCGAAAGCCACAGTGCCACCAGAATTTTGTATGAATATTTTTCCTTTATCATGTATGGTAAAAATAGCTTTGTCTTATTTTCAAATAAATTACCTTTAAATTCCGGTGTCATTCAGTCAATTAGGAATTTTCGCAAAGGAAATGCTCTGCGCATTATCCCTTTGAGCTCTGATGGCTAAAATTCTTTAAAATTTCAAATATGACATTGGAACTAATATCTTGCTAAGAAAAAATTCGTTTAGAATATACATGAAAAAATGCATTAAACCTTTGTCAAATAAATTTGGTCAAATATTCTGGAGTCATTGTGACATTTCGGAATTAAAATTAAGTGGTAGAAAATTCTACGATCAGAGCTCAAAGGTTTAAAGGATTAACGGGCGGTGTCCATAAAAAAGAACATCTAAATCTAAGCATATTGGCATAAAGGTTATTTTATTGAAAATTTACGAAAGAATGAGCACATTTTTTTAATATTCATTTGTAATTTCCGGTGTCAGTCCATCCTTTTATCATCTTACAAAAGTACTTATTCTGCACTGAAAAGGGTTATCCATTTGCGGTACAATGGTCCCACTCCTCGGCACCTAATTTTTATTCCAAACAGTCAAGCGGCAGAAAGATATTTTAATATAATTTAGATTTTATAAAGAAACCTGCAATTCTGAATACAAGTTTTTATTTTCTTAGAAATTGGTTTATATATTCTGGTGTAAATCAATCATTTTATGATTTATGAATAGAAATACTCTGCTTCAGAAATGGTTTGAGCATTAATATTTATTGTCAGTTATGTTTATTTATAAAACTGCTTTCTTTTTTCATAAATCTTCTCAAAAATTTCGATTCATGAATCTTTCTGTTTTGAGTTAATGTTTTTGAATGCATTTAAAGATGTCCTGTAAGTATTTATGTTTCTACTCAGATGCAACAAGTGAGTCTCGAAAGCTAATTAACTACGTTTATTTAGTTCTTCAAAATTATTTTGAAAAACTACGAATCACTTATCGAAAGAAACTATACACACTTCAATAGTATTAGCTGGAAAAGTATTTCGTTTACTTTGCCATAACTGATAATAGACTTGGCTTTAAAAGTTGAGGATTAGAAAATACTTGAGTCTAAAAGCAGAAAGAAATTTTCTTTTTATTCCATTACTTTTCAAATATTTAAGAGTTTTAGAATATTCAGTTTTTATTCGTGATTAGGTAATGAGTTTAGGAAGTTATTGAAATATTATTCTTTTCTTGAGGATGTAAATAGGTGTAACGAATTAACGCTTTGTTCTCCACTGCTCCATTACCTGGAACAGCCAACTTGCACAAATTCCATAGTGCCATCAGAATTCTGGTATAAATATTTTTCATTTACTATGCTGTGGAAAAAATGATTTATCTTATATTCAAATAAATTTGTTGATAATCTCCGTTGTCAGTTTTATGATTTTCGAATTGGAAATTCTCTGAGCCTTAACACTTTAACGGACAAAGTATTTTCATTGCTAAGATGTTGAAATAAATGTTTTACTTCGGTAATTGAGAACACATATATTTTTAAATAAGAAAAAAAATCCAAATACATGATAAAGAGGAATTTTTTTAATTAAAATTCCGGTGTCGTTGAAGCATATCTAAGTTAAAATTTTCTGGCTTCGTAGAGAAACCAATCAACGTAAAAAGTTAAAAGGTTAACGGGCGGTTTCCACAAAAAAAGACGCATATTTTTATCATATTGGTACCAAGAACATTTAGTTAAAATTTGACTTTCCAAAAGTACTACAAAATAAGCACATGTATTTTTATTTTTAAATCCGCTTGTAATTATTGGTATCAGTCCACATTTTATCATTTCAGAAATATAATTCCTCCGCAAATGAAAGCACTTTCGAGCTCAATGATCCCAATCCGGGCACACCTAATTTTTATTACAAACATGCAATTGATGTCAATGATATTTCAATAAAATGTTGCTTTAAAATGAAAGCTGAAATTGAGGAGTTCTTAATTTCCAAAATTGTCGTTCGGAAATTCCGATACCTGTCAGTACCCTAATTTCCTGCGTATAATCCGCGGATCAAACAATCATTTTTCGACCCAGAAATTTTATTAAATAAAATATAACTTTTCAGATCGCCGTAAATATTTGCCTTCATTTACGAAATAAAATTTCTGGGTCGAAAAAGAATTGTTTGATCCGCGGATTATAGGCAGGAAATTAGGGTAATTTCTCGTTTTATGAACAGAATTTATCTGTGCCGGAAAAGGGCTAAATATAATATTCAATTGCCAGTCAGCTTCAAAAATATTTTAAACATTTGGTTCTTTTATAAAGAAAGTTTAGAAATACAATTTTTTTTCTAAGAAATTTGTTTACAAATTTTTGGTTAAATAAATAGTTACATAATTTTACGAATAAAAATACACTGCTTTAGAAAGGGTTAAAGCTTTAAAATTCCTTGTAAGTTATGTTTATTTATAAAACTGCTTTCTTTTCTCATAAATCTTCTCAAAATTTTCATGAATCTTTCTTTTTTGAGTTAATGCTTTCGAATGCATTTTAAAATTTCCTGTAAGAAATCATGCTTCTATTCATATGCAACAAGTAAATCTTTTAAGCTAATTAGCTACGTTTATTTCATTCTTCGAAATTATTTTCAAGAGCTTCCAGCCATTTATCGAAAGAAGCTATATACACTTCAACAGTATTAGCTGGATAAATGTTTCTTTTACTTTGACATAACTGATAAAAGAGTTAGCTTTAAAAGTTTTAACTTATTGAGGATTAGAAAATGCTTGAGTCTTGAAGCTTTTAGGAAACGTTCTTTTTATTCTGCTACTTTTCAAGTATTTAAGAGTTTTGAAATATTCAGTTTTTGTTATGATTAGGTATTGAGTTTAGAATGTTATTGAAATATTCAGGGATCGCACCACCTTACCAGAAATTTTTAACAGTATTTTCAAAGCATTTCATTGCAGAATAACACTGTAAAATTTGAGATTACCGTTGATGATTGCGAATTTTTTTCTTAAAAATTAAATATAAATTTTCTTATCATTAGTAGTGGTGTCAGAGTCCTTGGAAATTTCAAGGAGTGTGCGAATGTTGAATATTACTTTATCTAAAAGATTTAAATTACTACAATCTTTTAATCCTTTGTGCTCCATTATATGGAACACCTAACTTGATTCCGAAATGCCAAAATGCCACCAGAATTCAGGTATAAATATTTTTAGTTTTCTATGCATGGGAAAATATTTTCAAATAAATTTGCTCATAATCTCCGGTGTCATTCGGTCATTTCATAATTTTCTCAATGGAAATTCTCTGGGCCTAAACCCATTAACGTACAAATCATTTTTATTGCTGAGATATTGAAATAAATGCTTGACATCTGTAATTTCGAAGAAATATATTTATAAAAAGAAAGATTGATCTTTCACATACGTAATAAAATGGATTTTTAAGCATGAAAATTCCGGTGTCTATGTTGCATATCGGAATCAGATTTTTTGATTGACATCCCTTTTTTAACAAAGCAAAATGCGCCCTACTTAACGTTATATTAACTGAATCAATATCAAATGTAAATTCATTATTTCAATAAAGGTTTGCCTATCATGAAATCTGAATCTTGAATAGTTGTCCACTGGCAACATAGATAGACCAAGTTAAGCGGGCTCAGGGGTTGAAAACTTTTCAAAAAATCGATTTTTTATGACCTAGTTTGATTATTCAATTAATTCTGAACTAAATGTAAAAAACCGCATAAAAATGTTTGCACTTTTAACGGAGTTATAAGCATTTATGTATCAAGACTTTCATAGCCGCACCCATATAATTTCAACTTTAAGTCGGGTTTTCTCAAAACTTGATTTTTGAAGATTAACACCAAAATTAAAAAAAAAACTATTTGATGGAATGACTTAATTTTTTTTGCATGTATATAGCATCATTATCTATAGAATGAATTAATATAGTTTAGATAGTTTAATATTTTGAGTATTTTTAATGAAAAAAAAAGTTGTATTTTTTAGGGGTTTTTAAATTTTCAAATTTGAGAGATTTTTTAATATTGTTTTTTTAAGTAATAGTTATATCCGTAATTCATTCATCCGTAATTCCGGTGTCAGTCAACAAATTTCTCATTTTACGAACAAAACTTGTCTGCGCCGGAAAGGGTTAACTCTCTAATTCTCATGGTTGTAATTAATACTAGAAATTCCACAATTGAACAAAATAGAATTCTCACCAGAAAACTTCCGTAATAAATTTTACTTTATTGAATGTCTCTCATTCAATAAAATAAATATTACTTTTTCAATTTCCGGTATGAATTGGGAATTTCGAAATCAAAAATACATTAAATTGAATACATTGTTAACAGCATATGTTCCACCATGATCATTAGAGGTATTGACATTTTGGGTCTGTACCCTTTTCTTCTGAAAGTTCTCTGTAGACATAAAATCAGAAAGGTAATCTATACCTTATTTTAACGCAATAACTCTGTCGTTAAACTTCTTAAAGACGATGTTTTATTTTTGAACCTCTGAATTTTTGTTCCTAAATGCCTCATTGGTGCCAAAATATTGGAAAAAATTTCTTTTATTAAGTACGTAAAAAAAAAACTGTTGCCTTTTTTTTTTTTTTTTTTTTTTTTGTAAATTCTAGTGTTTTTCATTTATTTCAGCGTTTTAAGAATAGAAATACCTTGAACCTGAAAGAGTTAAATAGGTAAATTTTTCTATTGTAAAACATTGACTCTTTGGAAAATGCGTGCCATTGGGTAATGACCCTTAGATCTTACTCTCAATATGGTAAACTCCAACCACATTCAATTTAAAATTGTTAAAAACCTGGTGCGAATACGTATTCAGCTACCGATTTCTAGAACTCCATAAGTGGAACCTATTATTCGCATATTACGAACCATACAAAAATAAATACGATATCTATTGTGAAATATTACTGGCGACTATGTAATAAAATTAATATTTTAGTAAATTTCTAATTGTTTAACATTAGAAAGGCCGGGAGTTTTAGCCATCTTTTACTAAAATACTTCGCATCAGAATTTTTATTTAAAATAGTTTAATTTCGCTGTTTAGTGCGTTTCTTCTTTGTTAAGCTTAAACATGTTTTATAATGAAATTTCTAGTTTGAACAAAAATATAATCATTCTATAGCGGTCAAAAAGATTCATAACGCCCGTTCTAGTGTTAAAAACATTATGCTGCAACATTACTAGCTGGCTAATGTTTAAAAATAAAATTTATTTGTTTGCCACGGCATTTTTTAAGTAGAAATATTCGGTAAATTTAATGATAAAATAAATAAACCGGTGAATCAGACAATTTTTAAAAAGTCGTAGAGTTTGAAATAACAAAATAGTGTAGAGGCAACATTACAATATCTGTTAACCCTTTCAGCGAAGTAAATTTCTTCAAGTTAACAAATTTTATATTCGCACCAATATTTTGGGCATTACGGAATTAAAATTAAGTGGTAGAAATTTCAACCATCAGAGCTCAAAGGTTAATGACAAATTTAAGAAAAAAATTTGATAAGATCTGCAGAGTTGCCAAGTCGTCTCCGGCTTTTTGCACACCAGTAAAATTTTAAAGAAAATGTTGTTGTTTGAAATCTCCCAAATTCTCCAATTAAATAAAACATCCTTTTCTGTATTAAAATACCGGTATCCAAAAAGCCGGAGACTTGGCATCTCTGGATCTGTAATTCTTTAGAAACATATGTACCAGTATCTTTTATTAAATTTTATTTGGCTAACACAACTTTTTGTCAAATAATTAAATTTAGCGTATCAATCCAGAAAATATGTTGATAAGGAAAATGTTATTATTTTTATTAGTATCAACAATAAGTGCTATAAGCGTCATTTGAAGCATTTGAGCGTCATTTGCGTGGTCACGAAGGAGTTTCCCCTTTACTGTAAAGCAAATTCTATTCGTAAAATGAAGAATTATTGAATGACATCGGAATTTTTAAATGACTTATTTAGTAAATAAGGACTCCTTAATTTAAGTTTTCATTGTAAAAGCAAAAATTTTAAAAATGTTCTTGGTGCTGCTTGGGTTTGAAATTAGGTGTGGCCGGAGTGGGGTCACTTTGCCGGAAAGTGTTAAAGCAAGGGTTGCCCACCAAACATCACTAATTTTTTCAAAGAAATCGAGGGCTTCTTGAATCACAGAGATTTGATGATTAGATAAGGCAATGATATCGATAAAATGCTATTGGTAAGCTAAAGGCAACACTTTGATACCGCTGCTTTAAAGCCATATCTGATAACTGCTACGGTTTAAACTCAAGTAGGAATCTTCTAGTAATTTCAAAGAAAAGTCTGTCACTAAATAAAGCGAAAATTATTCTCCGGAAATAACAGTAAAAAATAAATATAACTGTTCATAGTTATTCATTAAAAAGTGATAATTTTTAAATAAAAAAACATGTTGCTTTTCTTTCCCAGTGGTATGAAAAGCAAGAGCTGTAACTATGTTTGGAAAATGCACATATCAGATTGGCGAGTGATCAGAGAAAACCGGGAAAAACACAGTCGAGAAAAGAAAATCTACCAGTATTTTTTTACGGAAAATACTTCAAATAATATAAAAAGATTATATACACTGAATTTATGTTTAACAAAATACTAGTATTTATTATCTGTATTGACTGTTTTTTTATCTACCCACTCGCCAGCCTACATATACATTCATGATTCCTAAGGAGTTAAGCACAGTTAACACCATATAATAAAACAAAACGAACTGTTTTTAAGGAAATTACTATAATTCGATATTTTTATGAGCTATATGGGATATTTAGACTTTGAATAATCAAAACAATTAAGCATAGAAACACGAACATTTTTTATAAGAAATATGCATTTTAAAAGTGCTTATTTTTATTTAACATTATAGACGAATCTAGGAATATCTTTTCTTTTAACACTAGACTCTCAGGAATTTTCTCTAAGTTTTATAAAAATATTTAAAATCAAAAAGGTTGTGTTGAACTATTTATGTTAATAATTTACCTTATTTCAGCGGATAATTTAATTAACTTTTTCTTATGAAGAAATTTCTGTTTCAAATCGATACTTAGTCCAAGGTTTGTGTCACACTGACGCTTGTTCGGTGCTTTCGTGTTAGCACTAGGAAGGGAGGGCATTTTACCCAAATTTTACAAAGATATTTCGTTCCGGAATATTTATTTTAAATAGTTTAACTGTCCCATTTAATGTGTTTCATCCTGGTTATTTTTAAACTTACATCGTAAAGAAATTTCTGGTTTGAACCGAAATATATTAAAATAGTAGTGGTCAAAATGACCGCCCACGGTCGTTCTAGTGTTACCGTAATTTCGGGTGTATAGCCCGCGGATCAAACAATTCTTTTTGAACCCAGAAATCTTATTTAGTGATTGAAGACAAATATTTACGGCGATCTAAATAGTTATATTTGTTTCTTACAAAATTCTGGGTCGAAAAAGAATTGTTTGATCTGCGGCTTATACACCCGAAATTAAGGTAATTTCCTCCGATTATCCTTACCCTTTCAAATTGTATACAATAGAATTTATCTATGTGTAAATATTATAAATGATTAGATACATGACTCGAAGCGGAAATCTCTTTTGCTACTGGTATTTCCATAAACTTCGTTTTCGAAGTAGAGATTGACCAAAAACATCATTTTTCTTCCAAATAATGTAGAATTTTAACATAAAATTGTTTATCTTCAAATGTTGTTGAAGTCTGATATGAACATTAGTGTTTGAAAATGATAATATAAATATGCTGTGAGGAGACTGCATGAAAATCTTCATCATTAATTTAGAGTATAATTTTCTGCATTACTCGTTACATAAATTCCATGTTTATCCATATAGCGACCAGTTTTATTGAGAAAAAAATGGTGCAAGTTTAATTGTGCCTCCATCCTTGAACCTAAGCTTATGTAAATAATTGAAGCTACAGGAATGAGCACTCCGACTAAAGCAGTTAAACCCTTTGAGTTCTGGGGTGTAAATTTCTTCAAAATTCCAAATGACACATTGACACCAATATTTTGCAAAGAAAAAAACCGGTTAACCTTAAACACGAAAAAATGCATTAAACCTTTTTGAAGTAAATTTGGTCAAATTTTCTGGTGTCATTGTGACATTTTGGAATTAAAATTATGTGTAAAAAATTATACCAGCAGAGCTCAAGGGGCTAACCCTTTGAGCTCTGATGGGCAAATTTCTTCAAAATTCCAAATGTCACTTTGGCACCAGTATTTTGCAAAGAAAAAAAGTTAACGATATGCACGAAAAAATTCATTAAACCTTCTTCAAGTAAATTTGTTTGAATTTTCTGGTGCCATTGTGACATTTTGGAATTAAAATTATGTGGTAGAAAATTCTACCATCAGAGCTCAAAGGGTTAAATCTGCACAACTGCATATTACCCAATAATGTTCAAGCCTGCTGACCCGTGAGATCTCGAAGTTCTTTCTAGTTCCCGAAGTTTCATTCTGGATAAGTTGAGTTTGAATCTCGTGTCGTCATATGTATTATTATTGAACGTTAAATATATGGTTATGGAAGGCATTCCTATTTTCTTATTTTTAAAATATTTATTCACAAAATTAGTATTTTTATCTTATTTTTCTGTTTATTCTTCTCATAAAATGTCTTTTTCTTATTATAGTGTCAAAATGTTTTAAAATATATGTTGAATTTAATACTTTATGTGTCAAAACTGACGAATTGTGAGTAAGATTACAAAGATTCAAATAAAAATAAGTTTATCTACTAAATATTTTATATCTAAATATTTAATATCTAAATATTTTGTCTACTCAAAAGGACACATCCTTTAATGATGGTACAGAAAGTCAGGTAGAAAGTATTAATTTCTTCACAAAATATACTAAAAAAGGATGACTTTCTCGTCAGTAGGTTTCAAATTAGCGGGAGCAATTTACAATCGCATTTAACATTAAATATCAGATTCAATTTGAAATATTTTATCTTTCAATTACACATGATGTTTCACTACTAGACCCACAAACTTGCAGGAGTTGTAAGAGGCATACAGATAATTCGGAATGCAGAGTCCAAAATACCGTAGTTATGTTTTATGGCACAAAGCAATGTTACCAGTGGGCTACTTTTTAAAATTGAGATTTCTTGATTGGAACCACTCTTTGAAAATTGTAAAATTACTCTTATTAAAAAAAAAAATCACATTAATTACGGCGAAAATAAGAGCAATTTTAGTCTCAAAAATTGGTGCCAATCAAGAAATCTGAATTTAAAAAAAGTAGACCACTTGCAAACACTGTTTCAAAAAAAAAAAGAGAGAAAAGGACCCGGGACAGTAACACATTAATGGGAGAGAAAACTTTTTATTGAAAATTTGTATTACAAAAGGTGGTCAAAATTAAAACCAAACGTTGTGAAACAGGCTTATAAACGACCCGCTTTTCCTTCAGTTGAATATTTCGTCACACGAATATTACGATACGCGATATGACAGGAATCTTCTAGAAAACAAAGAATTCCATACTGTGCCACTGTCAAGCCTTCCTCACGACTTCAAATTGTAATTACGACCTACTTTGTAGTTCAACATTTCAATAAAATATTTTCTGTTTCAATATGTGTCAATATTTTTGTTCTTTTCGTCTTCGTTATGCCAGAGTTATCAGTGGCTACTTTTTTAAAAATTCAGATTTCTTGATCGGTACCAATCTTTTTAAAATTGTAAAATTGCCCTTATTTTCGCCTTAATTAATATATTTTTATATAAGAGGAATTTTACAATTACTAAAATAGGGGTACCAATCAAGAAGTCTGAATTTAAATAAGTATCCCACTGGCAACATTTCTTTGTACCATCACTCACAACTACGGCATGTTGAATCCTGCAGTTCTATGTGAATCTGAGTCGTCTCTGTACCTCCTACACCTTTTGAAAGTTTGTCGGTTTGATAATAAAACCCCTTGCATAAAGCATTAATATTAAATTATAGCTACCTTCTCTTACGGTTTTTTGTACCACAAAATACAATACTACATTTTACCTTTCTTAATTGCCGCAATATGCTGATGGAAAAAGACAAAATTTCTAGTAAACATTTGTGGTTAAAAAAAACGTAAAAATTGTCAGTTATGTTATTTATATAAGGCCGTGAGTTTCAAATCTTGCCTTATCGAAAATCTGAAGAAAAGCAATATTTCTCTAGCAATCTATACTATTCAGGAACCTGCAGAGAAAAGTACTACAGTCTGCAAAAAATAGATTTATCATGCATTTCTGCCATTGAAAAATCCTGGTTTACAATGGAAACAGATGGAGAAAGTCAGAGGTTTTTCGCGATTGCGCAAAATTTGATTTTCTGGATAAGGTGTGTTTTGAAATTCACGTCGTCATATCATTATTGGACGTTCAAACAAACCTAAATCCATATTAGTACAAATTAACATATACAAATATCCAACAGTAAAAAGACAGTGATTTGCATGATTTGGACCATAAATTAAAGTTCTATTAATTGCATCTACTTCTTACCAAATATCTGTTTGATTTTACTTTATATGTTAAAAAATTAATTCTGTTTCGAATCACATTAAAACACATGAAAACGAAATATAAATCGTATTAAAAGGGACTCCAAAGATGCTTGCGAATTAAAAATAGCAGAATGTCTTATGAAAAACTAACACTAACACCAAACCTCAACATTTCTTTTATTAAACAAGAACCAGTAAAATGTAAAATTGGCTTGATTTTTGACCTTGAAGTGGTTGAATCTTTACGACACCAAATGAATTTTAAAGATGTAGTTTATGAAAATGGTAGCTAGATGTTATTTAGCACCATGAAAAAGAAATTTTTCTCTATGGTTGGTAAGGTTAGGTTTTTGGCAATTAGCGCGTGTATTTGATCGAAAGTTACTTTTGAATAAATACGCTAATGCATTATTGTGTGATATTCTTGTCATAAAATTGCAAATAGCATTTAATTTGAAAAAAAATAATTGAAAATTGACGCAATGGATTGTTCAGATTTTTTTCTATTTGTATTATATTCCTCTTTATACAAAAGTTGGTATATCACATGCTTACGTACTTTGCAATGACCACCTCTATTTCTGATCAGAAAATCTTTTTTTTCTTTTTTTCTCGATTAAACAGTCTTTTTTACCATTTTTGGCAATGATTTCGACACGATAAAAACACTTTAAAAGATATAGCAAAAGCTGATGCCGGATGTCTCCAGAAAAAATTTTGACCAATAAGACTTCCGGTACTAGTATTTTCTTCTTAAATAAAGCGATATTTCGCGCCTGTAACCTATATTTATTTTTCTAGAAGCATGGATTGTGCGGGTCCCATTATTTTCCAGATAAATATCGTTTTTTTTTAAATCTATACTAATAAAAGAACAAAACGCTCTGTCTGCGTGTGTGTGTGTGTGTGTGTGTGTTTGTAAAAGGTGGAAAGCGAGGACCTCTATATGTATACACACCAACACACCGAGGACGCACCGCGAACCGAGGACGTCCTCGGTTTGAAAAAGCTCTTCTAGGCTGTTCTAAGATGCTATTTTGTCATTTGGACAACTTTTTGATTATAGTTTGGGGATGTCCTCGGTTTACATCTTTTGCATTTTCTAGTGTGTATTGTGTGTATGGCGCCACGAGAAAAAAGTGTATCACCGCGTCCTCGGTATAGCGGTGAAAATACAGATCACGTGACTTATGAATGGACAAACCGGTTGCTCCGTATAATAGTAATTTTACCCCTACTACGTTTTTACTATTTACTACTACGCTCGTAGTGAATAGTAGGAACGTAGTAGCACCTGGTGTTTATGTCTTTTCGCGTTCTTTATGATTTCCAATTGTATTTATTGAAATTGGAACATGAGATAGCACTCGAATCATAACGTTATCGTCTTTTATTTCTTGCCCATTGCTGCTAAGCATATAAAGTTTGAATTAGATGTTGAATAGATTGTGATTTAGTTTGAATTAAACATCAGACGCCCATTTACGGCCTTCTTTCTTTCTTTCGTTTCCCCCCCCCCTTTTTTTTCTTCTTTCTTCTCAGGACTGTATCAGCATATTTTTAAATTTTTAGTATAAATATTCTACGTCGTGCCTCCATCTTATATTTCCAAAGGGAAATGAGGTTTTTTTTTTTCCACTTTATTTCTAAAATTGCATCATGCCAAAATCGAATTATAGAAGGAGGCTCAGGGCACATAAGATTTTTTTTTTTTTTTTTTTTTTTTTTTAATTGTCAAATGGTTCGAGACAGACGCATACTGAAGAGGGGGGGAGAGATTAGTTTGGAGGGATCGCACCCCCGCCCCAGGAAAAAAAGAACCCGTGAAAATTTTTCTACAGAAAAGTAATTATGGGTATACATTCAGATTTAAATATCTAATGTTGTAATAACAGATGAGGCCATGCTAGCCCAGACGGTAGTGCGTCGATCTTGTAACCGAAAGTTTGCGGGTACGATTCCCGGTTTGACTATAGACCACCGTGTTTGCTAATGCGGCATGGGCACGTAAAATGTGCTAGTGGGTCAAAAGTCCTCTCGTTAACGGGCGTAGCCTGGAGAGAGAGGTGCCAAGTCAGGCGTGGACCTCGTCGTCTGCCTATGATTCTAAAATTACGGGACTGAATAATAACAGTGCAATGCTTTTTTGAAAATGTCTGCTCTTGCTAACACCGTATTCACCTCACAGGTAGTACAAATTCAAAATTTCTGAGAAACCGTGATTCCCCCTCCCCCCCCCCACCCCCAATAAAAAAAGCTGATCATGATTGTTATGTTCGAAGAGGGGGGAGGATAGGGGTGTCAGACAGCATTTATAAAACCCACCTTGCAGGGGCAAGCAGATTTTCTATTATTTCATCCTAGGTGTCTGTAATGACTATAGTGGTTGTCAACTGTGGAGTGCGGAGGAGGGGGGGGGAGAAGCAATGATAGTGTCAAAGAGAGAAGCCAGACATTTTTAAAACACGATACTTTGTGTTTCAACTTTTAAGTCTGTGCTGAGTCGCAGTGAGAAAAGGAGGCTCTTAAACAGGAGACATATTTAAGGGAAGGGAGGGGGTCGATTGCAGCTTCATCTGGAATACGTTTTTTATCAAAAAATTTAATTGTATAAAATATTAAGAAATTGCACCAGAAATTTTAAATTACATCAGCTTGCGGGGCTCCTCCCCGAACCTCGCTGGGAGCACCAGAGCCCTACTCCTTTATTTCCCCACATATGCCCTTAAGGAAAAAGTACCCTTTTTGCCTGCTTGGGCCATTTCCTCTCCCCCCCCACACACACAGAAAAGAAAAATTCCACTGTATGCAACACAATATTATCATGCTTTAAAAACAATCACAATATTATCATGCTTTACATATACACCAAAAAAATCGAGGATTTTACACACGAACAAACCGAGGACCCTATATACACACCTTCAAATAGAGGACTTTACACACCGACAGACCGAGGACTTTACACACTGACAGACCGAGGACTCACACACACCCTCAAACCGAGGACTCTATATACACACCGTCAAATCGAGGACTTTACACACCCTCTAACCGAGGACTCTATATACACACCATCAAACTGAGGACTTTACACACCAACGAACCGAGGACTCTATATACACACCCTCAAACCGAGGACTCTATATACACACCGTCAAATCGAGGACTTTACACACCCTCTAACCGAGGACTCTATATACACACCATCAAACTGAGGACTTTACACACCAACGAACCGAGGACTCTATATACACACCCTCAAATCGAGGACTCTATATACACACCCTCAAATCGAGGACTCTATATATAAATTATTTGCGCAATGGGGACATTGAAGTATTACCTAAGCATCTTAGAGGGGGAGGGGAGGTTGGATTTGCTCATTTTTTCTCACAAGGGGAGGGGATCTGAGTCCATGCTTACGTAAGATTCAAGAAATACCGAAAAGAGCCCGAAAAATCCAATCATTAAATAAGAAAATTTCATTCTTTTATATTGATAAATGCACCATAAATTACATTAATTTCAATATATATGTAGCTGGTTATATATTGCTTTTAACGTTTTAGATGATACCATCAACCATAGGCGTAGAGTTTTCAAAATTATTGGAGGGGCCCGAACGTATTAGGAGTGGACGTAAGGAAGGGGGAGAATTCCACCCCTCCCCCACCCCACCCACTTTTAGTTGAAGTATTTAATATTAGTACTCGCCCACTACCCCTTCTTTTTATCTTGTGCTTACTTCCGTGTGAGACGGGTGCGGGTCGCAGAGAGAGAGAGAAAAACCCCCTATAAAATTGGTTAATTAATCTATTGACAGTTATTACCCAATTCGGGGGGGGGGGGACGAGGCCAAAAAAATACTTATTAACCCTTTTTTTCACTACAAATGATGCATAGGCATCTCTAAAAAAAAATTTTTATATTTGTACATAAAGACCATATAAAATTTTATTATTTTAGTAGAAAAAAGATAAGGATATCGTAAAATTTCGAGCTGTTGAATGTGGAAAAGCGTTTTTTCGAATACACCCTTAAGGGGCGCCAAATTTATACTACCAACGCCATTTTTGGCATGTCACAAGAAAAAGTTGGGGGGGGGCGCCAAACTGAAGCTTTGCACCGGGCATTAATTTAACAGCGGGCCTTAAATTAACAGCGGGAATTAATTTAACAAATTGTCCAAATATTATTGAAAAATATTTTCTCTATTTTTCCATAAAAATTAATTAGCTTAAAACGTTGGATGCGTTTAAAAGAAGAAATGAAATTTAAAGAAAAATGAATTGATGAGGACATTTTAAAGCCTATTTTTAACGTCGTATTTCGACAGGATTTAATCTCATAATATAAAAAAAAAATTTTGTCACTTTCAAATATTTATTTATCCTAAGAAATAATGCTTCGCAAATTTATAATAATTAAAAAATTTACAGTTATATTCAGCAGGTGTGTTTTTGCACAGCAGACATCGTGTCGCTAACTTCTAGCTTCGTCAAGTTTGTGAAATATCAATTGGGCGATTCTGATTGGTTACAGTCTTCCTCAACCCTCGCATCGAGGTGCAAAACCAGCGTTTGTTTTGGAAAGGAAAAACGGTCAATTTTTTATCAGCTTTAAATAAATTTTGTATAAAAAATGCGTTGAATAATTGTTTTAATTAGAGGTCTAGAGAATTTCTAAGCCCGGGCCCGGCGCGTTGTAAAACTCAAAAGTTCCGGGCCAAGCCCGTTCAAATTTTCATATTTTAGGCCCGGCCCGTAGAGAAATCAGGCCCGGCCCGTCCAGTTTTGCCCCGTTACAATTTCTATGATTTCTAAAAAATTCCGATTTCTATCATATAATTAAGATTTTTTTTAAAGAGTACTGCATACATATCTACAGTGGCGTAGCTAAGGGGGGGGAGGGGGGCAAGGGGGGCGTCCGCCCCGGGCGCCGAGGCCTAGGGGCGCCAAATTGAGATAAATTGTTATATATCTATATTGTTGTGGGGGGGGGGGCAAAATTTCTTGCTGGCCCCGGGCGCCAAAAAACATAGCTACGCTACTGCATATCTATGGAATGATTTTAAAGGAAATAAACATTAGTAACATTAATGATTACTGTTACTGTCCGAGATTCACGAAGCAGTTCTTTGGTGTTGTCAAGTGTAAATAAATTCACACTAATATATCTTTTTTGCGTTATATTAACAACTTAAAGAAACATTTAGTAAATTGAGAAAACAAGATACAGGAATGCAGTTTCCTGCTGCGGTTACTGGATTAACATATTATCCAAGTATGCGAAATCATAGCGAAGAGAAATATAAGCACCGTGTGTGCTTTACAAAAACATAAGAGAAACTGAAGTAAGTTCGTTCACAGTAAAATATTGTCCTTGAAGTAATCAACAAAAATGATTTCACAATCATGTGCAATCAACTACTTATGAATTGCTTTAAATAAACAATGATATTATATTAATATCATTAATGTCACTTTTGAGTTATAAAGTAATTTACCATTTATAAATATTATGGTTTTAAAGTAAACAGTTGAGTTGATTAATGTCACTTCTGAAATATGAAGTAATTTAACGCTTATAAATATTACTGTTTTAGAATAAACACTCTAAGCATTCGAACAATTACTAAGCTATTATTAGGCTTTCAACATTCAAATAAAGATTCATTAAAAAAATTAATATGGCTTAGAATAAAAGAAATTTAAAAACGTCATAACTTTTGAAGCTGTTTAATAAAAGAAGGTTTCTAAAAATATTTCGATAACATTTTATTAAAAGATTTTAAATCCAAATTCATACGTTAAATCAAAGAAGCTCCTTTCTGATACATTTCTAAATGGGCGGCTCAGCCCCCCCGCCCTAAAATATTTTGACCCCACTATAACGATTATTTCGTTATATATTGGGTATTTTCTTAAATTAATCCTTTACACCCCCTTCTCTTTTCAATTCAAAATTAGTTTTAAGTTGTCCTTCATTCCTTTTCCATTTTTCTTGCTTATTAATTCCCTAACCAAAAATCTGCAGCTGCTCAAGTTTATCTGTGAGAAATACACTCACATTTTAATCAACCGTTTAAAACAATTTCCAGATGTCTGCTATTTCCGATCGAAGCAATTCTGCATTACCTTATAAGGAGATCATCTCTGTTTCGCAGTAAAAATTTATGCTTACGCTTCTTTTTCCTTTCTCGACAAAATCCTAAAAAGTATTTAACACAGGGCATGAAATTTCACCTTAAAAAGTTCTCGCCAAACTAAATTTTTACTCGCAACTATTTTACATTCATTCAGACAACAACGTCTGCTCCCACAGCTGCACAGAAAATGAAATATTTATGATAAATTTAGTTTAAATTGACGATTGTTAGAAGGACCTGGCAGTGAAGGAAAAACGAAGAAATAGGCGACGAGCATTTTTACTTCTTTTGGAAAATAAATACCATCGCTTCATTTTGAAATACTCCCGTGTATCGCTGCGCATAGTTTGATTTGAGGTTTGAAGCACAACATTTTAAGGGTGTATTCGAAAAAATACTTTTTTCAATCTCAACAGCTCGAAATTTCCCGATACATTTTCACACTCATTTTTAAAAGTAAAGACATTAAACTTGTTGAGATGATTTTTGAAGAGACATATAAGATGCCGTGTGATTTCCTTTTTCATTCAATTCATTAGATTTTGATTTATAAACAATTATTTTCTCAATATGAGCCTTTTTTTCGTTCCCCAGATCTCGCGCTTTGAAAATTCGGTTAAAAACGCCGTTTTTGACAGCCTGTTTTGCAATATTTTCTGCATTTACCAAAAAATTGACAGACACGGTACCTTGAGTTAGAGGTCTGCACGGGCCAAAATTTCCAGGCCCGAGCCCGGCCTGGCCCGAAAGTTAAAATTTCGCCCGAGCTCGGTCCGGTCCGGAAAAATGTTTCAAATTCGGCCCGAACCCGGCCCGGTTCGAGTGAATTTCTACAGAACATTGATCTTTACTCTTATGGAAGAGTTCTGACCAAAAAAAAATTATATTAGTCTTTTTTTTTCCATGTTTATAATCTCTATTTATGCAGAAGTGCCGTAGGCTGCGATATTTACGCTTTTTGAATCTTTGTTTGTTGTATGTAAATGTTTCAGTTATCACTAGTATTATTAATCCATGTTCCATGTAATGGAGACAAAAAAATCTAAAAAGCGGTATATGGTAAAATTTCCACAGACGAAATCGCTTTGGAACGAAAAAAATACGTTCCCTTCTTAATGGATGTAAATGTTTAGTATATTTTTTCTCCCGTATTGTCGTATTCATTTTGCATGGATGAACATTTTAAAAGAAACTTGCAGTTTTCAGTTTAAAAAAAAATTCCGTCATAATCATGTTTTTTTTTTTTTTTTTTTTTTTTTTTTAATGTGTTTAATTTTATTTTAAAACGCATAGTAATCTACGATTCTTTAAAAGGAATAAATTCTAATGTTTAATTGTAGAATAATGACGGCTTTAAAGTATATGCTTTTTTTACAAAAATTTTTGGACAAAGCCAAATATTACTGATTTATAAAGAGTCGAGAAAAGGATTTTCATATAAGAAGATTCAATAGGAACTGATTATTTTGGTCCGTGAAAACTAGAAATAATGGAATCAGTCTCGCCTTCGTACGGAAAAAAAGTTAGGCCCGGCCCGATACTCCAGCAAAAAAATTAAGGCCCGAGCCCGGCCCCGCCCGAATGCCACTATCAGAAATCGGTCCGAACCCTGCCCGCGGGCCGCGCCGGGCCGGGATCGGGCTTCGGGCCGAGGCCCTGTCCATGCAAACCTCTACCTTGAACAGTTTCTAAATAAGAGAATTTGCCAGTTTAGTGCGATTAACAGCAAAAGTGAATTTAAAAGTAAATCAGTAAATAAGCATTTTGGATTGGAATATACCCTTAAAGGATTAAACTTACTCGCCAACGGTAAATATTTCCTCGCCAATGGCGAGCTGGCGAGTGGAAATTTCGCGCCCTGATTTAACATCTGCGCAGTAAGATCTGATGTCCCTTTGGTGTGCTTCGTTGTTAGACATAACAACACGTGTAACATTTATCGTTTGGCAACCTTTCCTTTCCCATCCCAGCTGGGTAACCAAATTGAATTCTGATCATGCCAGCTGCATTTTAACTGTTATTTGGCGTATACTATCCATTGTGCATAGGCGAACTTGTGTATCTTGGCGATTTTCTATCATGCCAAAAGTGGCGATTGTTGCTATGTACGAATACACTTGACTCACTGCTCTTGTCTAGTGAAGTTGCAAATCTCTGTTCGGAGATTTTCTCCGAGTACTGTAAGTGTACCCCCCTATTAATACATGTCTAAATAAAAAGGTGACTTAGCAATTATTGTGGGGTTTTTTTCGCCATCTTCACATCTAAGACCTGGACTACTATACGTAATCACGCTTCTTCTAAGTATTCTAATAAAATAGCAGCTACTACAAAACTACCCCCTCACAAGAATCTCTGGTACACCCACCCCTGAAAAAAAATTCCAAGGTCACTCAATGAATTTTCATTTGAGTGAAGTAGTCCCTTAATTTTTCACCAGTTATAATAGACTCAAAACTTTCATTATCCTATACTTTTCTTACCATAAAATGAAGTTATTACAACAGTTGAATGAGAAACATAGTATCTACAATGTGAATGTGCACTAATTTATCTTTCTGCGTCAGAGAGAGAGAGAAAAAAAAAACAAATAATGAGCCCTCCACCCCTACATTTTCTTGAGCCCCCCCCCCCCTATTGTTTACTTCTAGCTACGGCCCTGTCTCCCAGTCTATTAAGGGGCTACTTCACTCAAATGAAAAGACCCGCTCGCTAATGTTAATCCTATGGAAGAAATTTAAAAACATATCTCTTTTGCATTTCAATATTTTTAAATGATTCTTTTTGCATTGGACAGCTGAGATCGATCTGTATGCATGGTGTTTTTTACCTTTTCGATTTTGGCTGCAGATATGAAATTCATTCATCAAAGATGAATGCTCTCATTTATCAAAGCTATATGCTCAAAATATCAAAGATTATAAAAGATATCATCAAAGTAATCAAAGAATATCAAAAATATATGCGCTCATTTATCAAAGAATCGACAATCCCGGTTCCTTGTGTACTTTCTAAATAAGATAAATCTCCCCCCTAAAAAAAGTAAATCTTTTATTAAATTATAAATTAAAAAATATATATATTCCTCTTGGTAGAATTTTAATGCAAAACTAATAAGGATATAAAATTTGTACTATTGATTATTCAGTTACTGGAAATATTATCATTTTTTTGGTAGTATATTATTCTAAGCCGAATGTTCTGACACAATAATAAGTAGAAATCGACCGAAATTTTCATTTCATTTTCGGCCTGAAATCCAAGTTTTGCCGAAAATGAAATCGGACCAAAACTCGACCGAGGTTGTGTATTACAAATCTTCTTTCGAAAATTTTCAACTTTACTCACGGCTGAAATGAGACTATTTATTGCTATGAATTCCATTGTTTATAATTATCAGTCATGACTGACTCAGACGTGAATGCAAATTATAAAGCAAACAACACATAGTTGACTAAATTGTTCTATGCGCTCATTAAAAGCTGCAGCCTTAAAAAAAAAAAAAAAAAAAAAATAGAGAATTTTTAGTTTGAAACTACTGAACTGTTTTGAATATTCTTTGAGAATGTTCTAGTATAACATATAATCATTTACAAAAAGTATTATAAAAAATAAACCTACATTGTATGTATACCTAAAATCAAAATATTTTAAAAGTATAAATAAATTCTTGTAATTAGAAAATCTTTCTGTATTCGTTGATAAATTAATTACGTTTTATTTTATATGGAATGATAATTTTTTATTTATATCCCAAAATAAAAAATTTTGAGACTAAGGAACTCAGAGCCAATTTTGGCCACACTTATAATTAATAGTTATGAATATTTAATAAGCCTGTATAATTAATAATTATATAAATTTAATAAAAACATATAATTAATAACTATGTATATTAGGGTGGAGCGAAAAAAAATTTTTTTTGAAAATCAAAAACGGGTAGGTGCCAAAAGTTGCCTTTATACTAGTGCATCAACTGCGTGAAATTTTACCGCTGAAAAAAAATGGCTTGAGTCTGCGCTTTTGCTCCAAAAATCGAAATTTTCGGTAAAATTTGTCATTTTTTGACATTTTTTCAAAAAAATTAAAAAATTCCTACAGAGCTGGTTAGTATTTAAAAGTGTTGCTTAGACCTTTATATTTATCTGCTTAACATATTTAAACTTTAAAACAATATGTTTATTCCCTATAGCTGGAGCAAAACAGTCAACTTTTAGTAAGAAAACAGCATTACCACTCTATTGGGTTATACAACGAATTGTTGTTTTTAATACAGCTCTTGTTTTCAAAACTACCTTGGACATGCGTTGTGGAGGTGGCTATATTTCCTATACCACCCGGCCCAACTATTCGATCATCTTAGTACAGTGTTTTATTTATACATTGATTTGTGATTTTCTTTATAAAAATTTGGCATGTTTTCGATGCTTCCACCTTGTTCATCTGTTCTTTGCATACACATGCTGCTGTAACTATCTTCAGGTATATTTTTACAGTTTATACAAAAAAATGACAAGCAGAGTAATGCACGGGAATCTATTAAAGGGATCTATTCGGCCATCTATTATATTTATCAAACTTACATTCAGTTGATGAATAGTGATTGGAAGTTCTGTTACCACAACATTTTTTCAGTCAATTGTATTTTTTTTTTTACGTAATGATTTGCTTCAAAGATGATTTCAGATATTTCAATTATAAGTATGCCATCATTTATTCTACTTTTGCATTTTTTATATGGTGAGAAGCGAGCTGTTTAACGTGATGGTGATCATCAGCGAGAATTGCAATGAAAATTTGTTCTCTATGTGTAAAGCAACCGCTGTTGTAAATAACTTTTTTTGCATTAGTTTTATGCCGTTTTCTAAATGTTTTCGTGTCCAGGTAATTTCCTATTAACTTTTAGATCCTCTTTTTATGAATGGACAACATATGATGGTGAAATGTTCTGGGCATAAACATATAATGCATAGTACTTTATGAGGGAATGTACGGATTCTAATCGACTATAACTGCTCATTTAAAATTAGGAGAATTTTATTTGTCACTGTGAACCATTTTGCATGGGGTAAGCTTAGAATTGTGTATAATAATGAATCATTCGCTACTTCAACTCCAGTGAATTTCCTCAGCGCCAGTTATTAGAGAAATCGATATAAAACGTTCTAAGCTACATGGATTCACTGGATCAATAAGGACAATCTTTGTCTACGTATTATTCACTTCCTATTGCATTTTATATATATATATATATATATATATATATAACAGAGAATAATTTTGAAAAATTATTTTCTCAAATTGAGAAAAAGATACTCAGAACAGACTAGAAATTTCTGTCAGAGATTGCAAAGCTAATTCATAAGGAAAGCTATTTCTCAAAAAGAATGGGGAATAGGAGTTTAGAAAACATCTCACACAAAAGACAGCTCATAAAGTTAATAAAATTTTCCGCTTTATATAAGCACAGATTGGCAATCAGCTTCTATATGTTCACTCGCAAAATGTATAATCCAAGTTTATATCGTGGGATGTTTTATACCAAACGTACTACACACCTAAATAATAGATCTAAAATCTTATTAGAAATTACTAGACTATAGAAAAACACAGGAAACAACATAAAGCATACTAAAACTTCTTTAGAAATATTGTTGTTTTATACGCAAATTTTGTTTGCAATCTTCTGTGACGATCGTCATAATATTAGGCAGCCAGCTTCTCAAAATATATTCAATGTAATAAGTACAGTAAATGATGACATACTAAAAATTGAATTCATACAATCAATTTTTAGGAAAATCATTATATATAAAATGTAATTGATTGAAAAAATGCTGTGGTAACAGAACTTCCAATCATAATGTATTAATTGCATGAAAATTTAATGAAGATAATAGACTGCTGAATAGGTTCAATTAAGAACATACCCAATACATTACTCAGCTTCTCTTCTGTTATACATGGTATAAAAATATACGTGCAGCAGGTCACACCAGCAGTCCAAATCATCCAAAGTCAGTGAATACAAAGAAGAGATAAATTACTTTGATATATAGAAAACTTATACTCGTCTTCGGGAAAAAAGTAACAATTCAATACATAAATAAAACACTGGGCCTAGATGATTGGGTGGTTGAGACGGGTGGGATAATGTAACCACCTCTAATGAGTTATATACACAGTAGTTTTGAAAGCAGCTAGGTAAGAAATGCATTTAAAAGAACATTTCGTTCTATGCTCCAATAGAGAGGTTAACGCTGATTTTTCACAAAAAGTTGTCAGATTTGCTTCAATTATACAGACTACAGATATTGTTTTATAGTTTAAATATGTTAAGCAGATAAATATAAAGGTCTAAGCAACACTTTTAAATACTAACCAGCTCTGTAGGAATTTTTTTATTTTTTTGAAAAAATGTCAAAAAATGACAAATTTTACTCAAAATTTCGATTTTTGGAGCAAAAGCGCAGACTCAAGCCATTTTTTTTCAGCGGTAAAATTTCACGCAGTTAATGTACTAGTATAAAGGCAACTTTTGGCACCTACCCGTTTTTGATTTTCAAAAAAAAATTTTTTTCGCTCCACCCTAATGTATATATTAATTACTGATTACTTTAAAAAAAAAAAGTTCAAATGTTTTTGTTTTCGGCCGAAAAGAGAAAGAACGCCGAAATTCCGTTTCAATCAATCCTTAATCATAAAATACGGCTATTGCCAATTATCCTGCATGCTTAACACCAGATAACGGATGTTTTTAAAATCTAATACGAAAAAAAAAATAAAAAAAAAGAAATCTCCCCAAAGCTTCTTTCTGCATAAACAAAATGTTATCCATCCAAAGCAGATCCATCTTATTTTGATAACGTTTCCAACCTCACGGTGTTTAAGGGTGTATTTCAATTCAAACTGCTTATTTTCCGATTTATTTTTAGGTTAACTTTTGCTCGCAAATGCATCAAATTTTAAAATTTTTTTATTTAGAAAGTAGACGAGGTGCTGTAATTGTCAAATCTTTGATAAATGCAGAAAATATTGCAAAAAAAGCAATCAAAAACGGCATTTTGAACAGATTTTCCCCTAGCGGGAGATCTGCGAACGAAAAAAAGGGTCATACAGAGAAGATAATTGTTTATAAATCAAATTCTAATGAATGGAGCATAAAAATACATCACACGCACCTCATACGTCTCTTCAAAGATCCCCTCAGCAAGTTTCATGTTTCTACTTTTAAAATTGTGTCTGAAAATGTATCGGAAAATTTCAAACTGTTGAATATGGAAAACCGTTTTTTCGAACACACCCTTAAGTAAACAAAACAAACCGCATTGGTTCTTCTTTAAAATTAGTGGGTGATTTTTGTAGAGGCTAATTTTCTAATCACTTATTACATTGTAATAAAAATTTGTTTCACTGCGTAATTTACTATGATTGCAACTTGCTGAAAATTTCAAGAAAATCCCTCAATTAACTACGAAGATATACATATATATATATATATATATATATTAATAGTAAGGAAGAGCACAAGCAGAGCTGGCTTTTCATTTATTTTTCTTTTGTATATTTATTCTGTTTGCTTGCTGCGCAATAATTTCTTTTTTCCGCTTAAACATTCGCAGAGTTTTTTAGGTGCGTTCGCAATTATGTAAATACGTAGCACCTATTGTTGTCGCTCAGTCCGTCCGTCTGTCTGTCTGTCCGCATTTAACAACGCAAAAACTACCCAACCGAATCGTTTGAAATTTAAGATACGTAATTATTACATAATTTTGTCGAGTCATTTCAAATTTTATGAAAATCGGATGGATAGATCAAGTACAGGGACAATCAAAAGGATTCCGTTACATTACGGTCGATGGGGGAAAACAATTTTAAATGCATTTTAATCGTGTGAAATTTAAAACGTATATTTTTTACATATTTTTGTCGAGTCATTTCAAATGTTATGAAAATCGGACGCATAGTTCAACTACAGGGACAATCAAAAGTATTCCGTTACATTACGGTCAATGGGGGAAAATGTTTCAAAAGCATTTTAATGGTGTTACACGCATTCGAACTTAATAAAATTTATATGCACCTATAAATTACATATTATAATATACATTTGGCATAATCTGTGGTGCAAAGAATATTTGTTATTGATTTACAAGGCCACACAAAAGTATTCCATTACATAATGAGTATAGGGAGAACATTATTTGAAGAGCGCTTTAACCCCTTGCGGGGCGCTGGTTTCGTAAAGATACCACTTAATTTTAATTCTCAAACGCCACATTCGCACCAGAATTTTGTTAAAGAAAATTACGGTTTATTGAATGCGTGAAATATAGGGTTTTCTTATTTACAAATAAAGTTGTTTTCAAATTCCGGTGTCAGTCATAAATTTCAATACTTAAAGAATGCTCTGCCCCGCAAAGAGTTAATTGTAATTAAATATTTACAATTTTATGAGATATATATAAATAGAGTGATATTTTTAAAACTTCGTTATCGTACGAACGCACCTCATTTGCCACGCTTCACGTGCAATTTCCAACTTTTTTAGTACTTTTTTAGTTTTTTTCTTACAGTAAAATTAACCCATTGGCAGTCAAGCTCTCTGCATTCAAAACCTTTCAGAAAGGTTTACTGAAAATATATTTTGTGTTTCTGTAAATGTTCATTCTTTGAGAAAGCTAAGTCATTATATGTGTTTCTCAAAAAACTGCTTTTCCCCCTGCAATATTTGCGGGTAATCAATAATCTATTCAAGACCATTGTGTGTGTGTGTCTAGCAAGGGGTAAACGGAAAAAAAGTGACCGGAAAAAAAGTTATCGGAAAAAAAGTGACCTAAACTACAAAAGCGGAAAAAAAGTGACACGGAAAAAAAGTGACAAGGAAAAAAAGTGACACGGAAAAAAAGTGACATGGAAAAAAAGTGACAAGGATTGGTTTTGGGGATTTATTATTGATTTTGGGGATTCATTGGTTAAGTATGAAAGGGGGATCGGGGGGGGGGGCTCATAATTTAGGTAAATGGGTTTTTCATGCTGAATTAACTATTTTGGTTCAATTTTTGGATATACGTTCATACTGAAAAGACGCTTGCCTGATTAGTTTTGGGAAGGGACGATTACCCCCCCCCATCCGTCCTCAATTAGATGAATGGGTTTTTATGCAGAATTATCCAACTTGTGTCAAATTTGCATATAGGTTCTTTTCGATAAGGCTTATATATAGTATAAAGTGCCTGAAGAGTTTTAGGAGTTTAATGGTTAAGTATAGAAGGGGAACGGGGGATAACCTTTCTTAAATTAATGGCTTTTTACGGATAATTATCCGATTTGCTTCGAATTTTGTACATGGGTTAATTATGATAAGACGTATTTCTGATTATTTATGGGGTTCTTTTGCTAATTAAAAAGGGAGAGGGTGATTACTACCCCCGGCCTTAAATTGGATTTAAAAAAAAATTATGCACACTTTTCCGATTTATTTCAAATTTTGGATGTAGGATCTTTCTCATAAAGTAAATTCCTGAATAGTTTTAAGGGTTTAATGGCTATGTATAGAGGGAGAACGGGGGATAAACCCCCTTAAGGGTGTATTAAAAAAAACGCTTTTCCACCTTCAACAGCTCGAAATTTTCCGTATACAATTTCAGACACATTTTCAAAAGTAGAAACATGAAACTTGCTGAGGATATTTTTGAAGAGATGTACAAGGTGCCATGTGCTGTATTTTTACGCTCAATTCATTAGAATTTGATTTATAAACAATTATCTTCTCAGTATGACACTTTTTTTTCGTTCACAGATCTCCCGCCAGGGGAAAATCTATTCAAAATGCCGTTTTTGATTGCTTTTTTCGCAATATTTTCTGCATTGATCAAAGAATTGACAATTACGGCATCTTGTGTACTTTCTAAATAAGACAATTTGCCAGTTTGATGCATATGAGAGTAAAAATGAAGTTAAAAATAAATCGGAAAATAGGCAGTTTGAATCGAAATACACCCTTAAATTAAATAAATGGCTTTTTGCGCAGAATTATCCGATTTGCTTCAAATTTTCGATGTATATTCATTATAAGAAGGCGTATCTCTGATTAATTATGGGTTTCTTTTGCTAATTAAATAAGGGAAAGCGGGCGATTAATCCCCCACTCTTTAAATAAGATTTTTTTTTCACAATTATCCAACGTATTTCAACTTTTGGATATAGGTTTTACCTGATAAAGTGAATCCCTGAATAGTTTCAAGGGTTTAATGGCTAAGTATAGAGGGATGGACGGGGATAACCCACAAATAATAAGGAGTTCGCCTTATCATAATGAACGCACATTCAAAGTTTGAATCAAATAAGATAATTCTGCGTAAAAAGCCATTTATTAATTTAAGGGGGGTTATCCTCCGTTCCCCCACTGTATATGTCGAACGTTCCTCTCAGCCCGCACAACTTTGAAGAAAGTCCGTGGTAATTATAGCTGCCACCACCGATATTACTAGGTGATATCGGTCACCCACTGTGAGGATTGTGTAAATGAACACTGACGCTGTCAATTAACTGAATTAACAGTTTATTTAGAATATATGTACACACTAACGCTATTTACCATTATAATACAATTACAACTCGGATATAGGTGATCCGGTTCAACATTAAATTAAATATAGTAAAGGTTGGCTATGTACTATTCGAATTACACCTTCCACCTCACACTCAATGCACGTTAGATTAACTTTATCGGAGATCACTTTCGAATCTCCCAACACATGGATACTCGGCCTGCACTTCTCGGCCCAGAGCACTAAACACCAGGACGTCTGTATCCCTTGCTCTCCAGATACGCACTGCCTCCGCTCTACAACGCAGAGCACACCCTATCAGGACCTCTGTCCTACACTACTCTCTAGGTATGAACCCAGATACGAACTGAACTAATCTGAGATAAGACTTGCTCTTCTCAAATCACGGTGTTTCCCCAATGTCAACCCCCTTTGGGGCTTATCCATTGGACACATTCCATATTCCTTTCTTGATTAGTGACATGTTGCTTGTCAGCTCATCATCCACATACCTCACTGACGGATGAACACGCCTCTCCGCAACCTCCTCTTTCTCACTCACCACCTGTTGAGGATTACCTGTCAATTCTCCCTTCAACAAAGAAAGAATGTCACCTTGAAAATTCTAGTACACAGCCAGTATAATATAAAATAGATTAAGATAGAGAAATAACGGAAATTCCAATCTTTAGCAGAGGTGGTCTCAGAACCTGACAGTATACTTAGCCATTAAACCCTTAAAATTATTCTGGGATTAACTTTATGAGAAAAAACATATATCCAAAATATGAAATATATCGGATAAGTGAACATAAAAAACAATTTATATAATTTAAGGGGATCGGAAAATCACCCGCCTTAATTTTTAATTAGAAAAATAACCCCATATGTAATCAGGGATACGCCTTATCATAATGAATCTATAACCCAAAATTTGTAGCAAATCCTATAATTCTGCGTAAAAAGTAATTTAATTTAAGGTAGGTTATATTCTATTCCCCTTCAATACTTAGATATCAAATCCTTAAAACTATTCAGGGATCCACCTTATCAGTAAGAATCTATATTTAAAATTTGAAATACATGGGGTAATTCTGCATAAAAACCTATTTATCTAGTTTAAGGGGGAGATAATTGCTCGCCCCCCACCCTTTATAATAAGCAGAAGAGCCCCATAACTAATCAGAGATACGTCTTATCATAATGAATCTATGTCCAAAATTCTAAGCAAATCGGATAATTATGCGTAAAAAGTTATTAATTTAATTTAAGAAAGGTTATCCCCCGTTCTCCCTCTATATATAACCATTAAAACTCTTCATGCATTATATACTATACATAAGCCTTATCGAAAAGAACCTATACTCACAGGGCCCGACTTAGACAGTGGGCGGCCCTGGGGCAAACATTATTAGAGTGGCCCCCTTCTATCTTAAAAATGTTTGTGATTTATACTCAAGTGACTAAAATTAAAATTCAAACCTATTGTATGTATGCATAAATTTTGTACCAAGTACTGATTTCAGTATTTATATTTCACATCTTTATACATAATAACAGATGATAAATAATTTTAACTATTAATTTTCTTATGATGTAACTATTACTTTAAGGGAACGTGGGGCAGGGAAGCAAAGGGGGTAGGAGAAAAAAGACCCCTTAAAATTGAAAAAAAAGAATTTTGGTAATATTTTGCTATTTTATATCATTTGGCCCTCTTTTAACAATAAACTTTTCCCTCCTTGGGGGCCCCCCTCAAACCGGGCGCCCGGGGCAATTGCCCCGCATGCCCCTGCCTTAGTCAGGCCCTGTATATTCAAATTTGACACACGTTGGATAATTCTGCATAAAAACCCATTCATCTAACTGAGGACGGATGGGGGGGGGGGGTAATGGTCCCTTCCCAAAACTAATCAGGCAAGCGTCTTTTCAGTATGAACGTATATCCAAAAATTGAACCAAAACAGTTAATTCAGCATGAAAAACCCATTTACCTAAATTATGAGCCCCCCCCCATCCCCTTTTCATACTTAACCAATGAATCCCCAAAATCAATAATAATTCCCCAAAATCAATCCTTGTCACTTTTTTTCCGTGTCCCTTTTTTTCCGTGTCACTTTTTTTCCTTGTCACTTTTTTTCCGTGTCACTTTTTTTCCGCTTTTGTAATTTAGGTCACTTTTTTTCCGATAACTTTTTTTCCGGTCACTTTTTTTCCTAGATTCCTAGCAAGGACACTCAATTTCTACTTCCCCTGACAACCGGTCTCCCACCCTTGGACACCTGAAGAAACTAATCCCTGTATAATCTCCTCTAGAAGAAATTGGGGAATCTTTTTGTAATAGGGAACATGTGTTGATTGCAAGCATTCTTGAAAATAGGTAAATCGCATTGAAGTAAAGAAAAAAAGAAAAAAAAAAAAAAACGTGATATTTTCGCACTGATTTTAAGAGTTATAGCTTATGAACTATTTTGTAAAAAACTCTCTTGATATAAATTAGTTGTAGCTGATATACATGTCTTAATATAGTTTTATTTATTTTTACTGTAGTAAAAAAAGATATAATTAAACATTGCTATACTTTTTACAAGTATAAGTAAATTTAATTTAATTAACTAAAAACATCACTTTTAATAACCTAACCAAGCAGATTTTTTTAATTTGATATAACATGCAGTTAAATTCAGATATAACTTATTAATATTTTTAATTACACAAAATTATTAGGAATTATTCTTCATACAAGATACCTTAGATTAAAGACTTTCTGCAAAGTATAATTTTAGAAGGTTAAAAAATATATAATTAATTAAAAAGGAAAAGCAGGATTTCAAGAATATTTTATCAAAACCCAAGAATGTAGCAAAATTAATTTAAGATTTTTAAATATTGATTCAGATCTATTATAAACGTATAAGATAAAATGAATTTTTAACTTCATATTTAAATTCATATATGGTTTCACTTCTTTACTAAATCAAGCCTCTAAAGAATAGATTTTTGAACTAGATGAGGCGCCATAGATAAATTTATCAAAGAAACTCATGCTTTAAAAAATTCTATGAAAAATAGAAAATAACAAAACAACGAAAGAAAACCCTATACTGTTTTATCGATTAAAATATCAGACAAAGAATGTAACAATATTAGATAATAATTAAATATGATTTTAGAATGTATTTTTAGATTTCAAAATTTATAAAATGAAAAATGTTTGAACTAATAACCAACTAAAAGTCATTAACTAATATTTTTAATTACAATTTACAATATAATATCGGATTTAGTTAAGATTACAAAAGGATGTAATGTTATTCTCTTGCAGAAGTTTGGAAATCGATACTAAAATGATGATAAATTTGTTTTTTTAAATTTTTGTATCGCAAAATATAGGAATAATTTTTTCAAATGTGATTTGAAAAAACATTTTAGAACAAAGTATTTTTTTTTTTTTTTTTTGTCGGGATAAAAATTATCTTTAGCGGTACCAATGTGCACAAAACTTCATTAAATATAAACCTTAAGATCTTATAAACTATGTAAAAGAACTTCGTGATACTTCAGAAAAAAATAAAATATATATACATGTATGTAGTTTACAGGATAGTTAAAACAGCTCCTTTCATCAGGTGAAAAAATCGGGGTTGTGTTCACCGAAACAAAAAATAAAGGAATATAAGCGAATGCAAACTCTATTTTTTCCATCTGATGCAGAAAAATATTTTAACTGCTATTAAAATGATATTCAGGATTTTTTACTAGCCATTTCCTTTAAAGTAACAAGGTGTGATATTTTTACACAAATATTTGCTTGAAATGTTCTATAAGAAAGCTTGGATTATAGGAATACTTCGAATGTAGAATATTTCTCTTATTGCAATACGTTACAAATAATTACATTTATAAAAAAAATGCCTTAATAAAGGAATTCTCAAATTTAAAATAGTTTTAAGTTAACGGTTATTTTATTTTCTACTATGATTTTTTTTTTTCGTTTAAATTTACTAATATTAAATCTAATTAATCACACTAATATTTCTATTAAGTATTTAATAAATGACAAAGACAGAATTTATATTTCTGTATTTATAGAAAAGGAAACTCAACTGGGAGTGTTCTTTGAACTAATTTTAACAGTTTTTTTTATTATTATTACTGAATTTTGCATACAGCAGCACAGACATGATTTTGTTTTAAGAAGGGGTGGGGCGATGGTGTCAAATTCGAGACATGATGAACACACTTTCTCATGCATTTCCCTGGAGTAAAATTTAAAAATTTGAATTCATACAAAGCTTTGAAATTAAATAATTCTGATATAAAGTAAAACACACACAAAAAACCCCATAAGTTTGAAATTATATCTTGAATTTTAAATTTCAAGAATGGAAATTTTACAATAAAATGAGTGATCTAAAACTTTATTTTTTTTCCATCACATCAAGATAATATGTACACATGAGTATATTAGAGATCTGCACGGGCCGGAATTTCCGGGCCCGGCCCGTTTAAATGTTTATATTTTAGGCCCGATCCGGTCCGTTTTGGCCTGTTACAATTTCTACGATTTCTAAAAAATTGATATTTTTATCATAAAATTAAGATTCCTTTAAGGAATACTGCATACATATCTATGGAAGGATTTTACAGTATATTTTACAGGAAATACACATTAACAACATTAATGATTACTTAGATTCTTAGGTTTTCAACATTCGAATGAAGATTCATTAAAAAATTAATAAGGCTTACAATAAAAGAAAAAAGAAATAAATCTAAAAACATCGTTACGTTTGAAGCTCTTTAATAAAAGAAAATTTATAAAAATATTTCTATGTAATTTTATTAAAGATTTTAAATCCAAATTCATTCTTAAATTCAAAGAAGCTCCTTTCTGACACATTTATGAATTCATTTTTTCTCAGAAACGCATAAGATTAGCAGGTATCTATATTGAGAAACGATATAATCAAATGGTGTTATCCATTTTTTGATACAAGCATTTTAAAAATACTGCAAGCAAATAAAATACTGTCATAATTAGCGTTTTGAATAGAGTTTCTGGAAGCGATAGCATGGGAAGGGAGAAAAACCTGCAATCATTGAGTAACTATTATATCTCAACAAGGTTATACAAGTATTTTATTTACTTAAAAATGAAAAACGCTATTCGATTCCAAATCCCTTCAATAGTTAGGCTTATCACTTTCATACTTTTACAATTTAAAATTAATCAGAAAATGTGTCAAACTTTCACATTATTGAGAAATTAATTTAGAAACCATCAAGAGGTATATATCCAAAGATTAAGCTAACATAAGTTCTTTATCACTGTTAATAATTTTACAAATCATGTTTTCTGCCCTACAGATCTTGAGGACAATTAAGTGTAGTTCCGGTCCAACCAGTCTATGTGTAGAAAAGTAATACAAGCTTGATCTCGGCCCGGCATGAGTCAGCTAAAAAAATATTAAAACGGGTTACACACAATGTAACTCTCTGATGAGTCCAGGACAAAATCCCCGCTGACAAAATCCCCACGGACAAAATCCCCGCGGTCAAAATCACCACCGGACAAAATACCCACCGGACAAAAACTCCACCGGACAAAACACCCTCTTTGCTGAATAAAAGCTCTATTTTGACCAAGTTTCTTTTTCAAAAAGGATCTCTAAACATTTAAAAAATGTTTTAAGCTTATTTGAAAAATGAAAGTGACAATTGGAAATTATAAGTTATGTGATAGATATTTTATATTTCTTAAATATACATGTACATTTTAAAGTCTGAAATAAAAGACTATTTACACTAAATATGAAACAATTTTTAAAATTGATTACTTTCTTAATTGATACATATATTTTTTAAATTTAATTGCTTTTTAAATGTATTAAAGTCTGTCTAATGCTTCGAATTTAGTTTAAATTTTAGATCTCGTTAATACAAATATTAATATTTTTAAGATTATACTTTTTTTTTTCAAAGATGTAATGATTGTTTTAATTTGTCCCCCTTTCATTCACCGAGGAGGGAGTATACAATGTATAACAGCTTTTCTGGATCAATTTTAGAAAATGCATAATTTTAATAAATAATATCACCTGATGATGATTTTTAATTTATTTCGGCATTCTTGGTACTCTGCGGAGGGTGGGGTAGGGGGTGGAAACATGTACTACTGAGTTCACCACAGTCTTAGCAATGAAATGTTATATGCAAAGTATCTTGTTAAATATAAAGGAAACAGGGTCCGAGTACGGCTATGACGAGGGTAAGGGTAGGGGGGGGAGGCAATGAATATTTTGGAATGATCTCCCATGATGAATGATAGAATTTTTTGTGAATAATGTGGAAGTGGCTAGTGCTAAACTTCATATGTATTATATGTATGCATAAATTATGCACCCAGTACTACTCACATTTATATGCAGAGTATCACAAAAATGGCCACATCTTCAAGAAAAATTACTAGATGGATAATAATAAGAAAAGTGATACATTGGTAGATACGAATATTTCTTTGCAACATCTATTTTGCTTATCTATGTGCGTTTTGTAAGATGTCTAAAAGAAAATATTCCAAATTTTTAATAATTAATGTTTTTACTTTCTTTTATTTTCATATGAAGAAAGTATTGGATTCATGAAAATTTTCGAATTCCTGTTTTTTACGTTTTAAGTGTCAAAGATTCCAAAAAACAGTTTTTTTTTTTTTTTTTTTTTTTTTTTTTTTTTACAAAATGTTTGTTTATGAGTCTATGGCTCTGTCTGTGACATAAGTTTTGAGGGCGCTGTATATCAAGAATTAATGCACTGAATTTGCTAAACATTTATATTCAGGTAGTCCCTGATATAAATTGTTGCTGATTTGTTTTTGGTGTAAATTTCTCAACAAATGGCGCTGCTATACTGCATTTTTTTTCTTACAATTTACGCAACATCTGTATCTCTTTAGGATTTCCCCTAAACTTCAGATTCAGAAAGCCCATGATATGAAATAGTTTTGTTTACATTTCTATGTGAATTGCTTAACATGTGGCGCTGCTATGCTGCATTTTTCAGGATTTTTGCAATAGCTCTATTTCAAAAACTAATGCACGGAGTTCAATAAAAATGCATATTCAGATAGTTCTTGATATACATTGAAACTGATGAGTTATTGTTGTAAATCATTCAACAGGTGGCACTGCTATGTTGTATTATTGTACGATTTTTGCAAGAGCCCTATCTCAATGACTTATATGCGGATTTTCATTAAACTTCAGATTTAGTAAATCCGTGGTATAAACTAGTTCTGTTTATATTTTAGTGTCAATAACCCAACAGGTGATGCTGTAAGCTGAATTTTTCCCGATTCCTTCAATAGTTCTAATCCAAGAGCTAATGCACGAATTTTTTCAACAAATTTCAGATTCAGGTATAGCTTGATAAATATTATTGCCCTTTATGTTTTGGTATAAGTTGCCCAACAAGTGGCGCTTTTTATGTTGCATTTTTTCCAATATTGCAATTGTCTAATTCAAGAAATAATGCATAGAATTTAACGTCCTTAGAATCTTCATGATGAGTATAGTTTGTTATTTTATTTTTGCGCATTGGTAGCGCTTTTTGAAATATTCACATGCATGAGACAGAAGTTTTGGGATTGCCACATCCGATTAATTTTAAATTGCTATTTTAAATATTTTAATTTTTTTTAAATAAATATTTAAAATGCTAAATCAAAATAAAAAATAAGTTACTTAATCAAAAGAAAAAAATTCAATTCGACGAATGAAACTTTGATTAATAACAGTTTTAAATTACTCTAAAAAAAAAAAAAAAAAAAAAAAAAAAAAAAACATTTTTATTTTTAAAAGAAGTTTTATGATGTGATTCTGTTTACAAATTACATGGTTAACCATTTCAAAGCATTCAAAATTCCAATTCTATAAATAAATAAAAGAAAAATGAATGTTTCCTTGATACATTTACAGTAACATTGCGCATTGAATAACACGCATTTCCATTTGTGCCTAATCCCTTGAAACCCCGCAAATTATTAAAATAGACATAAGGGTGTATTCGAAAAAACGCTTTTCCACCTTCAACAGCTCAAAATTTTCCGATACAATTTCAGACACATTTTTAAAAGTAGAAGCATGAAACTTGCTGAGGTGATTTTTAAAGAGACATATAAGGTGCCGTGTGATGTCATTTTACGCTCAATTCATTAAAATTTGATTTATAAACAATTACCTTCTCAGTATGACCCTTTTTTTCGTTCCCAAATCTCTCGCTTCGGAAAAATCTGTTCAAAAAGTCATTTTTGATTGTTTTTTTTGTAATATTCTCTGCATTTATCAAAGAATCGACAATCACGGCACCTTGTGTACTTTCTAAATAAGACAATTTACCAGTTTGATGCATTTGAGAGAAAAAAATGAATTTAAAAATAAATAGAAAAATAAGCAGTTTGAATCGAAATACACCCATAACTCTCTGAGTTTTGCAGGAATCAAGATAGATTTTTTTTTTTTTTTTTTTTTTTTGCTGTTGTTTAAATTAAAAAATGATAAGGAAAAACTTCCTAAGGGGAAATTTTAACCAACCAGGGCCGTATAAAAATTTTATTTTTGTATTTCTCTAAATAGTCCCCCTGTGTAATTGCAACTTATTTTATCAAACTTTGCACCCTTTTCTGATTCTGCCCCACTTAGGCAATAAATAAGTAAGGAAAAAAAAAAGAAACTTTGCAACTGTAAGTATTGTGCCTAGGGGCAATATTTAAAGAGATAGCCTATTGTTTCGATAAATATGAGTCACCCTGTGTCTGTGCATGTGTGTTTATTTTATTGTAACTAAAGATGTGAAATTTCTTGTTTTTTTTTTTTTTTTTTTTTTTTTTTTTTTTTTTTTTAAATTGTGGATAAGAAGCCCATTTTTTTAAAATTCTCAAAAAATTCTGAGTAAAAAATAAAGAATTAATTTGATAAAAGATAACAGCCCATTTTGGATCGAGGGATAATAATAATGATAAAAAAAATCATTTGAAAATGCAGTTAGATAGATCGACACATAGCTGAAAATAAAATATCCATACCTGAAAGAAAAAAAAAAAAATTCGGAATAACTAGTATTTGTTTTTTATAATTTTCCCTTCGAAACATGCATACTGATTTTGCAATAGTTTCGTAAACAGTATTAAAACCAGCTTGAATTCAAGACGCAAAAGCCTTCAAATTTTCCTTTAAAAAAATAAGAAATAAAATAAGCAGTATAATAATAATAATAATAATAATTATTATTATTTTGCTTAAAATGACATTTAAATCATGTTTCTATCTTAATTGGAAAAGGAAATATTAAATTTTATGTTTCGGTTTTCAAAATCTAGCACTTTCCAGCAAAGATTGATATGGAAACAACGAAAGTGCGATTTTCTTCATGATGGGTTTATTCACCATTTCTCTTAGATAAACTGTTATAAGTCAAGAATCGTTACAGATAAATGGTTCAAACTTGAAATATGTCTTTCTTAATTCTTTTACAGTAATTTTGATTCAAAAAAAAAAATAATAATAATAATAATAATAATAATTACTTTTAAAAATATGACTTTTTTTTAAGTTTTTTTTCATATTTTTAATTTAAGTATTTTTAAATTTTATTTAAATTAGTATTTCCAAAAATGCTTAATGAAAATTAAAGCGTTTATATTCCCATTTATGTGAGTGAAAGAAAAAGTGAAATTCTGCAAATAATATATATACGATTTCATTTTACCCATATTTTGAATATATATATAATATTTATGGAAGTTTCATCATGTGATTTTGTTTACAAATTATATAATTAAATTTAAAAAAAAATCAAAATTTTAACTCAGTAAATATAAATTAAAATTAAGAAAAATCTTCATAGAAATTAAAAAAAAATCTACATAGAATTAACATTAGCAAATGGGTATTTCGTGTGAATGATATGGCTTCTTATGAGCACATACAGTATATAAGTTGTATATTCGCTGTAATAGCTCTAAGGTGCGACTATTTACTGCTTATGACAATGTCAATGCAGAATTAACAAGTTATTAAAAATTCCAACACGGTGAGTTACAATTAAAACAATAAATAAATGAAAAAGTGTGAAAATATCTATCTCTACATTTTAAAATATAAAGTAAAAATTCTATCCTAAAGATTCATGATAAATTAAAAGACAATAATGCATACAAATGCATCATATATCATTTGATTAAATCCTGAGGTTTCAGTTGCTCAATTTTGTGACCATCAAACTACGGGGGATTACTCTCTGAGTTATCTACTATGTTATTTATTAATGCAATTATATTTCTTTTTATATATAAAAAAATTCTGTAAGATACGCAAAATTCTTTTGGACTAATTTTACTTTTATTAAAATCTTTATCAATAAAATTATGTTTTATAAGATAGTATTACAATTCTAAATACACGTGGGGATTTTGTCCGTGGGGATTTTGTCCAGTGGGGATTTTGTCCGCGGGGATTTTGTCCGTGGAGATTTTGTCCGCGGGGATTATGTCCGCAACCCGACCGATGTCTACACTCTACATTTTTATATTGATGTAGTCGAACTAGTATAGCTCGTGACGCACATTTACACTTATTCTCGTTAAAACCATTTTCGTTGAAAATGCCTCATATTTTATTGTTTTTGCTGAAATCTTCAGAACGGACCAGCAGGCCCGAATTTTTTTTTATCAGCCCGGCCGGCCCGCGGGCCAAGTCCGGGCCTGTGCAGACCTCTAGAGTATATAATTCTCAATTCTAAATAAATTGGACAGGGGGGGGGGGGGAGAACACACATCTGAAAAGTGTATCTGAAAAAAACGTGTTATTTAAAGGGAAAAAAGACAGAAAAAAAAGAAGGGCGGAGAAAAATAGAAAGAAAAAATGTGACCGAAAAAGAGGGGACAAGGAAAAAACAGGACACGAAAGAAAAAAAATGCTATGCTTATATTTAATTCAGCATTATAACACATATTAAAGGCATTATAACACAGTTATGTGAATAGAAATGTTTAACATAAAATGAATAATGCTTACTTAAAAGGCGATTAAATAAACAATTATAGATGTTAAAATTTTATTTTATTTATTTTATTTTATTTAAAAATCGTCTATAACTATACAAGATTAATACTATAATTATTAACATCTATAATTGTTTATTTAATCGCCTTTTAAGTAAGCATTATTCATTTTATATTAAAAGCAAGGCGAAATTTTATTCCGTCATATATTTTACATGTATTTTATATGTAGAAATGTTTATTTTAAGTCAATGTCTACTAATGCGAAAACTGGAAAATGTGCGAATGTTTGCATACGAGAATGCTCTTTACATAACTACTTCATTTTAAGCTTGTGCGTGTATAAATTCACTTATTTATTTATTTTTTGTTTATTTTTTATTTATTTACATATATAATTTTAAAGAAATTAATTAAAATAAAAATGAGGGTTTTTAAAAACTTAAATTATTTGAAATGCTTGTTTATTAGCTTAAAATTGTATTTTTAAAAATAATAAAATTTTTTGATCAATAGCATTAGTATTTTTAATTGCTAATTGAACAAACAGACAAAAAAAAAAAAAAAAAAAAAAAAATGATAATAAGCTAGGGACAAGATTAGAGGCCGTAGTTAGAAGGGAATAATAGGGGGGGACGGCTCATATTTTCTTTTTCTCTCTCTCTCTCCGAAGCAGAAAGATAAATTAATGCATATTCATTCTCTAGATACTATGTTTCCTATTCAACTGTTGTAATAACTTAATTTTATGCAAAGAAAATAATAGGATGATTAAAAAATAGAGTGTATAACTAGTGCAATATTAAACATCATATTAGTGCAATAGGATGTGCTAGTTTTGAAACGCGTATTTTAGTTACAATTTAGTATTTCTGCAAAATTGTGAAAGGGCCTCAAAACTAAGTTGGTTTTTGAACAGAATTTCATTTGGATTTTCGGAACAGAAATTTATTGGGTAACTTTGGAATTTTTTCCAGGAAAGGCTCAAAATATCAGTGATGCTAGGGCGGGGGGGCGGGGGGGGGATGAGTCACCTTCAGAATCGCCTTATGCATGGTCTTGAACAAGGCCTTTGTTGAGATTACACCTAAAATAAGGAAATTTGCAAAGTTTGTTATCCCCCCCTTTTTTTGACGCGTTATAAAAGCAATTTATTAATTTTTTTTTTGTTTTTTGGTTATAGATTATGAAATTTCCAGATATATTATTCTAAATATTAAAATATGAAATAAAATAAACGCTTTAATAAGATACAAGAATAATGGATAAAAGCGCGCACCCCCCCCCCCTCTTACACACACACACATATACTCCCAAAAAAGAGAAATATCGCATTTATTTAATAGTATACATAACAGAAAAGATAAAGTTTTGCTTGTGGAATTTAGAATATGTAACAGGGATAGTAAAGTTTTATCCTATTTTTTTAATGACATGAAGATCATACTTAAAAATTAATTTATTTATTTCTGACATGGTACAAAAAATGATGCCTAAGAATTAATTTATTAATGCCAGAAATTGAGTATTGATAAAAACGAGCGTTCTCGTATGTGATTATTCAAGCGATTTTAAAGAAATATTCATCTACGAAAATTATACAAACCAAATATTTGGTGTTTCGTCACTTCTTAGTACTTAAAAAAAAAAAAAAAAATATATATATATATATATATATATATATATATATATATATATATATATATATATATCAATTTCTTATCACCTTTTTTCTCCTTTTTTTTCACTTTTTTCCGGTCACAGATAAATAGATCAGAAGATATTATATTCAGTCATTATTTTGTTTGTGTTTAAATGAGTAAAATCCAGGACGAAAAAGAGCAACTGATGGAAAATGCGCAGATGCTTTTAATAAAAATGAAGTCGAACATTTTTTTCATTTTTTAGGTGTAAGTAGAATATTTTTTCAGTGAACTCTGTCGAAGTTAATCCTTTGAAACAGGACTAAAAAAGAAAAAAATATCCACCTTGAGAAAACAATCGTTTATTATTAAAGATGCAATTCATCTATCAACAAGTTAACCAAAAAAAAAAAAAAAAAACAGCAGTTATATTTCCAAGTACCGTGGTTTTATGTCGTTACGTTTGTCCCGAAAATTTCATGTTGTATTGAAAGCTTTTTTATTTTTTTTATTTTTATTTTTTATTTTTTGAGGGGGGGGGATGTTATTTTATAAACAGTCACGAAAAAGCTATATCAAAGTTGTAATTTGCTTTAACTCCAAGTCTCAAAGGAAAATTAGTGCTTGTGGTCACTTCAACTATTAAGACATAAGTTTTAATTTATTTTTTATTCGGTAATGCCTGAAACTAGCTATTGTTCAGAAACTATGTAATCGAATTGTTTTATTTATTATTATTTTTTAAGGAGGGAGGGCAAACGCAATAGATCATGCAGAAAATATTGTCAAAGTGGACGTTTTAAACCGAATTTCTACTTGAAAGTAGAATAACCACTCATAAGTGTAAAAAACCTATTTGTCACATGATCAAAATCACTTGTAATTCAATTGGTAATTTATTTACTAAATAAGTGAAAACACAGCTCGATTCCAAATTGTTTCCACAATCAAGCATTCCAGTTATATACCTTTCTGTTAAAAAATGAATTTTTAAATGTGTCAAAATATTTATATATGCTAGCTAGCCAATATGCTAGCTGAGCACAGTAGTTGAATACTTTTTCGTAAATGCTGCTAATAATGAAGAACTAATATTTATAAGTATGGTAAATGAACACTTGAAAGGTTTGAACGAAAAATTGAAATTGGCAAAACGATTACTTTTGATGAATTACTTAAACAAATTTTTAAATGTTTTAATATTTTTTGCGTATATATTTGCATATAAATTAAAAAACAATAATTCTACAAATAATTTAAAGATTTAGTAATCAATTGAAAATTTTAATTTCTGTTCCTTTTGTAAAAACGAATTGCATAAAAGAAACATCTTTATAACTCCAAAATTAATAATCCTATGAAATATCAATTTGCGGCGTCGGATTAAGTGTCTCATTTTGCAGTAAATCATATCTTTGAATCGAAATTTGAATGATATACAGGGATGTGAAAAATCTTCGTAATATCAACGAGATTTATTCTTTGATTGTCGATATCTCGACAACTAATAATCCGATAGACTTCATTCTTGATGCAAAATTTATGTCATTTTATAGTCTTTTTAGTCTATACCTTGAAATGAAATAAAATCAAAATTTTTATGCACTTTTCATCAGAACGATTTTTTCGAGAGTACGAAAAAAATAGTTCCGGATAATCGAGGTTACTGATATTAAATAAGCATCTTTGTCCTGTTCTATACTCAGTACCAAAATTTCAAGTCTCTATCTCAATTTGTTCGCGAGTTACAGCGGTGCTACTAGGTTACGCCGTCGACCAAAAAACTATCGCCAAATTATAAGATTAAATACCAATAATGGATGATTGTGAATGTCACATTCATTTTTTTCGCGATAGCCAAATTATACATGTCGACATAATTTTTATTTTAAATAACGAAAAAACAAATCATCAGTAGAATATTAATAAAAATACTAATAAAAAGTCGAAATAAAAATCACTTAATGACATTTTAAACACGTGAATCTTATTTAATGTCGGCCCCACCAGTGGCCGCGAGGTTCTGACCTTCAAACTGATAGACGGTTAGTGCTGGGTTCGAACCCAATCGCGACCGTCGGTCTAACCCAGGGCCGTAGCTAAGGGGGCGCTAAGGGCGGCTCAGCCCCCCCTAAAATATTTTGAGCCCCCCCTGGAAAAGATTCAAAGGTCACTAAATGAAGTTCTGTTCCGAAAAAATCAAATGAAATTCTGTTCAAAATTCTAATTTAGTTTTCAGATCCTTTCACAGTTTTACAGAATAATTAAATTGTATCTTAAAAAAAAAAAAAAAAACAATTCAACAATCCTTTATCCTATGAAGCTATGAAGCTAACATAATGTTTAATTTTCTACTAGTTATACACTCAAAATTTTCATCATGATATGCTTTCCTTAATATAAAATTAAGTTATTACAACAGTTTAATAAGAAACATAGTACTTACAGTGTAAATATGCACTAATTTATCTTTCTGTGTCAGAGAAAGCGAAAAAAAAATTATGAGCCCCCCCTGCAATCTCTTGAGCCCCCCTTATAGATCACTGCTAGCTACGGCCCTGGTCTAACCGTTCGGAGTTTTCCGTGGTTTTCTTCAAACCTTGCGTAAATACGGGTTAGGTTCCCTTAGAAAGAACCCCCACGGAGGGCATCCCACCTCATAGGTCCTATATCCCATTAGCGTAGATAATTGGACGACATACATACAATCAAACAAACAAACAAACTTATTTAATGTCATTGAATGTGACATTCACGATCATCCATTATTGGCATTTAATCTTATAGTTTGGCGATAATTTTTTGGTCGACGGGATAACCTCGTAGTACCAATACATCATTTTTGAACATATAAGTACCATGTAATTATATAAATATTTCGTAAACTCTAATACAGGGCGTGAAATTTCCCCTCGTCAGCTCGCCATTGGCGAGTAAATATTTACCTTCGGCGAGTAAGTTTCGTCTTTGTAAGGGTGTATTCCAATCCAAACTGCTTATTTTCTGAATAATTTTTAAATTCACTTTTGCTGCTAAACGCACAAAACCTGCACAAATCTCTTAGAAACTTACTCAAGGTACGGTGTTTGTCGATTTTTTGTTAAATGCAGTAAGTACAGTAAAACCTCTAAATAACGGACACCTCGCGAAACGCAGAAATTGTCCGCTATTCGGAGGCGTCCGCTATTGGGAAAAAACCTCAGAGATACAAAAATCGCTAAGAAATCGTTAATATTACACTAATTTACATTTATATGTCCTAAAACCTTTATTATATGATTAATGAGAAGTTAAAACTATTTTTTTAAAATATAAAACCTAAATAAAATTGTGCATACCTTTAACTGCTGTTTGTTACATTCTTATTAAAAAAATCTGTTACAAAAGTTTACTTTTGCAATTACATATAACTTGTTTTTCAATGTGACTCTATAGAATTCCGGGCGGGGAGGAGGGATTGCACTTTTTGTCTATTAAAAGCATAAGATCTTAAAATCTTCCGGGGGGGTCACATTGCAATGCTGAAGGCGATGTCTCCCCCGAGCAACCCTGAATTCACACTAAATGTACGGGGGGGATTGCACTTTTTGTCTATTAAAAGCATAAAATCTTAAAATCTTCCGGGGGGGGGAACATTGCAATGCTGAAGGCGATGTCTCCCCCGAGCAACCCTGAATTCACACTAAATGTACGGGGGGGGGGATTGCACTTTTTGTCTATTAAAAGCATAAAATCTTAAAATCTTCCGGGGGGACATTGCAATGCTGAAGGCGATGTCTCCCCCGAGCAACCCTGAATTCACACTAAATGTACGGGGGGGGATTGCACTTTTTGTCTATTAAAAGCATAAAATCTTAAAATCTTCCGGGGGGGGAACATTGCAATGCTGAAGGCGATGTCTCCCCCGAGCAACCCTGAATTCACACTAAATGTACAAGGGGGGGGGAGGCCCACCCTCTACAATTATCTGTGATCAGAAAATTTGTGACACATTGTTCTGATAAATTTAGAGACTTTTTTTTTTCTGGATAAAAAATTCTTTTTCATCCTTTTTATCGCCGAAAATAGTGTCCGCTATTCGGAATGTCCGTTATTCAGAGGTTAAACTTACAAAAATGTAGGTTTTGGAAGTGGGGATTGAAAACTGTCCGTTAAATAGAAGTTTCCGCTATTCGTGAGTGTCCGTTATGGAGGTTTTACTCTAATTGCAAAAAAAAAAAAAAAAAAAAATTAAAATTAATTAATATTTTGTATAATTCTACTTCGGTAATATTTTTATGTTATACCAGTCTTATGTCATAAATAAACAGTCTGAGGAAATTGTTAGTTACAGTCGAACCCCGCTATAACGAACTTCAAGGGACCGAAGTTTTTGTTCGTTATATCTGATGCAAAAAAAATACATTAATAAAACGACGGGGCAAAAATTATTCGTTCGTTATATCCGATAGTTCGTTATAAACGGAGTTCGTTATAACGGGGTTCGACTGTATTTGGTTGAAGTACATTTTAAAATTAAAATGCGCCGAAACTTTTAAAATTACATTTTTTGCCTAATGAAGATGCAAAAGTGATTTTAAAAAACATATTATTACTTTGAAATATTTTATCCTATAGCATAATATTTCGCGGGCTTTTGCTAGAATACATTCCAAATAAAAACAGGTGTTTATTCATAGCAGACATAATGTCTTCAACTTCTACCCTCGTCAACGTTTGTGAAATATCAATTGGGCGATTCTGATTGGTTGCAGTCTTACGCCTAGCCTCGAATCGAGGTGCAAATCTAGTCAACGTATTGTTTGTGAGAAGAAAAATGTTCAATTTTCATCAGTTTTAAATAATTTTTGTTGAATAACTGTTTAAATCAGGACCTTTTCAGTAATTATAATTTCTTTCTAAATAAATCTAAAATCACAGACACACTAAAGTGAATTCAAGAGATGTAAAATAAAAAAAACATTTGTTATACTATTCAACAACTGCCTTACATCATTTAAGGGTGTATTTCGATTCAAACTGCTTATTTTCCGATTTATTTTTAAATTCATTTTTGCTCTCATATGCATTAAATTTTCAAATTTTCTTATTTAGAAAGTACACGAGGTGCCGTGATTGTCAATTCTTTGATAAATGCAGGAAATATTGCAAAAAAAGAATTCAAAAACGGCATTTTGAACCGATTTTCCCCTAGCGGGAGATCTGTGAACGAAAAAAAGGGTCTGACTGAGAAGATAATTGTTTATAAATCAAATTCTAATGAATTGAGCGTAAAAAAACATCACACGGCACCTTGTACATCTCTTCAAAAATACCCTCAGCAAGTTTCATGTTTCTACTTTTAAAATTGTGTCTGAAATGGTATCGGAAAATTTCGAGTTGTTGAATATATAAAACCGTTTTTTCGAATACACCCTTAGTAACGTTTCACACACAGATATCATGTCGTCACAGAATTAAAACAAAGTGGCTTCAACCTGCCGGCATTACAGAATTAAATAAAAAGCAATATACAGTAAAACCTCCATAACGGACACTCCCGAATAGCGGACAGTTTTCCCAAAACTTAAAATTTTTGTATATTTATTTTATATTTTTTATTATTTCTGATTAATTATGTAATGGAAATTGTAGGACATATAAATGTAAATTAATGAAACATTAAAGCATTTCTTGGCGGTTTTTGAATCTCTGAGGTTTTTCCCAATAACGGACACCTCCAAATAGCGGACAGTTTCTGCGTTCCCGGGGTGTCCGTTATTTAGAGTTTTTACTGTATTACACTTAAATGTTTTTAGAAAATAATTACTATATAAATAAATCTTACTTAATGATAAAAAAAAGGATTATTACTGCCATAAATCTTTTTAAATGATTTAGGATTTATCTTTGATGGATTTATTACAGCGGTTCCCAAACTTTCTCGGTACGCGACAGTAAAAAAAACTTTCGCAGCTCTCTTAATAAAAAAATGTTCACGAATCCACTCAAGATAAAGCTGTATATCAATCAGGGCCGTAGCTAAGGGGGCGCTATGGGCGGCTCAGCCCCCCCTAAAATATTTTGAGCCCCCCCCTGAAAAAGATTGGTCACCAAATGAATTTCTGTTCCGAAAATTCAAATGAAATTCTGTTAAAAAATCTAATTTAGTTTTGAGACCGTTTCACAGTGAGAATGTTTCAAAATGAGAATTGGGTCACTCCCCCTCGAGGAGCAGTAAAGTGCCCCCCCCCTCCCGGAAAATTTGAGATTTTGGGTTTTCAATGGTTAAAAAGGGCAATCCCCCCCCCCTTAAGACGTAAGTGCAAATTATAAAGCAAGGGGCGCTGGCGGGAGTCAACACGTAACTGCAGATTATAAAGCATATATTATTCAATATTCGGTTCAGCTGTTGACCGAATATTAGGTAGTCAATAAAAATTGATATTCAGGTAGTAACTATAAATTGAATATGGTTAGCGTTTGGTGCAAATCGCCTAATAGGTGGCGCTGTTATTCCTATTTCGAGAACTAAATTTAGTTTTGAGACCGTTTCACAGTTTTTCAGAATTACTAAATTGCATCTTAAATAAGTGTTCCAACACTCCCTCATTCCATTTGTACACATATGAAGCTAACAGGATGTTTAATTTTGCACCAGTTATTATACACTTAAAATTTTCATCATGATATACTTTTCTCAGTATAAAATAAAGTTATTACAACAGTTTTAATAAGAAACACGGTACCTACAATGTGAATATGCAATAATTTATCTTTCTGCGCCAGAATGAGAAAAAAAATTATGAGCCCCCCCCCCCCTATAGATCACTTCTAGCTACGCCCCTGCAAGTAATTAAAATTAAAACAATGCACAAACTGCAAAGACAGCTAAAAATACGTTTAATTATTATGAAAAAAAAGGGCTTTATAATCACTGACATTTCTGGTGTTTTTTCAATGTGTGGAACATATATTAACTCGCAGTACTTGTCTTTCAAAAGCAGCTTAGTAGAAAAAGCATGTTCTCATAAAACACGGAGTGTTCAATTTCATCAAGTACCTCAAAGCTGATTTTAATATTTCTGGATGCTCTGTTCGTATCTATATTAATCTTGAAGGAAAAAATTAAGGATTTTTCTTCGAAATATTATTTCTTGTTGAAATTATCATATTTTTTTAAAAAGATGAAAAGATAGAAGCTATATTTTGATAACAAACCTTGAATGTTTCGCGACCCACCAAAACAACTGCCGCGGCCAGTGGGTCGCGACCCATAAGCAAAAGAGCATCTGCCCAAAGGCCACAGACAATTACAAGCCCAAGAACTATAGAAACATCCGGAAAAAGGAATCGAAAAAGCCTCAGCAGGATGAAAAAAATCAAGAAGACCAACAACCATCGCTCGGTTCCGGATCTGAAGAAGAGTCGTCTTGCAGAAGAAGAATGCAGAAGTCAAGCGAACCAAATGAAAATACTAATCCAAGTACACAAGACTATCAAGAAATACCCGGTCAGACATCTCTGATTTCTACCGAAAATGGTGGAGGAACCAAGCAAAAGAGCATCTGCCCAAAGGCCACAGATAATTACAAGCCCAAGAACTATAGAAACATCCGGAAAAAGGATTTGAAAAAGCCTCAGCAGGATGAAAAAAATCAAGATCAACAACCATCGCTGGGTTCCGGATCTGAAGAAGAATCGCCGTGCAGAGGAAGAATGCAGAAGTCAAGCGAATCAAATGAAAATACTGATCCCAGTTTCCAAGACTATGAAGAAACATCCGGGAGTGATTATAAACCTCATAAAGACCCTTACGACTACGATAGCGATAGCGATAGCGATCAGATATCTCTGATTTCTACCGAAAATGGTGGAGGAACAAAGCAAAGGAGCATCTGCCCAAAGGCCACAGATAATTACAAGCGCAAGAACTATAGAAACATTCGTAAAAAGGAATGGAAAAAGGCTAAGCAGGATGAAAAATATCAAGATCAGCAACCATCGCTGGGTTCCGGATCTGAAGAAGAGGATAATGTATCATCTTGCGAGAACACTGCAACAATTAGAGTCGTAGGAACGAACAATAACAATGGAAAAAGAAAATGGGACAAAATATTTTATTGCCCATATTGTCTTGGATCATTTTCCAAACTACCTCGCCATTTAGAAAGTTGTCACGGAGATGAATCCGATGTGGCATTCATCAGTGACATGAAAACAAATAGTGACAAACAGACACGTCTTAAAATGCTACATAAACTCAGAAACATTGGAAATCACCGTCACAACTGTGAGGTTCTAAGGGAAGGAAAAGGTGATTTGCTTGTTGCATATCGTCCGAGAAAAGAAGCAGACCCTTCAGATTATATTCCATGTCCCTTCTGCTATGGCTATTTTATGAAGAAAGAGCTTTGGAGGCATAAATGTCCTCTAAAGACTTCCGATAATCACAAAAAGAATGCAAGAATAGTAGCACTTGGAAGAAAAATGTTGCCCGCGCCAAAGTGGATGGATGAAAAAGTAAGAGAATTAATATCTTCGATGATGCAAGACAGAATAACAGCTATTATAAAGAGCGACAGAGTAGTTTGCGATTTCATACGAAGATCGTATAATTGTAAAGGGGGAGATCAAATTCACAGGAAATCTGAAATTAGAAACAATGCCAGGGAGATATCAAGATTGATCAAAGCAGCACGCGAGCTCCTAAAGGATGAATCCTGTACTCTTATGAATCTCCTTCAACCCAACTTCTACAAAAGTATAATAGCAGCAGTTAGAGAAGTTGCAGGATTCAGCGAGGAAACGCAATCCTTTAAGTCACCTGAACTAGCCAGGAAATTGGGCTTACACATAAAAAATTGTGCAAGAATTGTGCAAAGCTTAGCGATTGAGCAGAACGACACACTTCTTTTAGATAAGACTGAAAACTTTCTAAAGTTACACGAAATGAATTTTTTTGTTGAAATAGGTGCTCAGGCAAAAAGGGTAAGGAACGAGAGGCTGAGAAATAAGCCCAATTTGTTGCCGTTAAGCAAAGATGTGAGGGACCTGACCATCTATCTCAAATCATTTGCTGAAAAGAATATAAAGTTGCTCGAAGAAGGAAATGAAGAAGAAAGGATCAATGCGTGGGTAAATTTGCAAAAAGCTACCTTAACTGAAATTATAATATTTAACAGGAGACGCGAAGGTGAAGTGTCGAGAATGAAAGTAACCGACTATACCTCAAAAAAGGATGCATCTCAACCATCCGACATTTTAGATGCCCTCAGCGAGTGCGAAAAAGCACTCTGTAAAATCCTAACCAGGGTCGAAATTGATGGCAAGGGTGGAAGAACTGTGCCCGTTCTCCTGACACCGGATATAAAAAGAAACATTGACGTTCTACTAAAATATAGAAGTCATGTTGGTGTAGCAGAGAATAATTCATTTTTGTTTGCATCATGCAGAAACGGAGCACAGTACCATTTTCGTGGCTCCGACTGTTTGCGTAAGTTTTCCGAGGAGTGTGGAGTAAAAAATCCAGAACTCATCAGGTCAACAAAATTAAGAAAACACGTGGCCACAGTAACTCAAATGTTGAATCTACAAGAGAATGAGGTAGAGTCCCTTGCTAGATTCATGGGGCACGACATAAGAATCCACAGGGACTATTACCGCCTACCAGACCACACGCAACAGCTGGCAAAGTTATCGAAGATATTTTTAAATATTGAAAGTGGGATGCTCGTCGAAAATTCAGGAAAAACTTTAGACGATATAGAAGTCTCCTTGGAAATCGGTACGTACAAGTTTTTCATTATTTTATAACTATTTAAACATTACAAAGAGACTTTCATTGGTGCATAGAATATATCCACTTTACAAAAAAAAATTACTTATTTATTTTTTTTTTTTTAATATAGATGACGAAGGGAATGAAACAGACTGTTCTGTTTCCAGTAACAGATATGATTCAGATGAACATTCGGAAGATTCCGGTAAGAAGTTTTTCTATAATGTTAGTTTATTAATACGATAGTAATCCCACAGTTTTGGAGCGGTTTTGATATTGCGGCGTCATTTCTTTTGGAAGAAGAGGAGAGTGTAAGAATGAGAATTACAATAATTAAATTACCATTTATTTATAAAAATAGATGGATACGGGACACGATTTCTTATTAAATCCATAAAAGAGAATTTTAATTTTAATTGGTGATAAAAATTAAAGAATGCTAAAATTCGTTCCATTTCTCTCATCATGGAATTTTCTGCTGTAAAGGGAAAATTTTTTAGTGTTAGGTGCATGATATTTTCTATGGAATTTCTCTATTACATCATATCAGTTTTCAGATTCATTTTAAAGTAAAATGTTTGAAAATTTGGCCTTGAAAGTCAAAAATTACTTGAAAAATGACATTTTCTATAATAACAATAATAAATAATCCCTTTTAAAAAACCTGAAATAAATTTAACATTTCTGAGTGAAAAAGTGAAATAAGTTTAAAATTGAAGTTTTGAATGTTTAGAAACCAAAAATTGCTTTATTTATTTAATTGTTTTTAAAGTGGAACATCTGAGTAAAAAGCCGATGTAATCTGAGTATCTTCCACAGAAAATAACAACACGCTAGGCTTACAAGAAAACAGTTATTAACTGCTTCTTAACTGCTGTACCTTTTTTATTTATTAATTTTTTTCTTTTTTTTTTCAGATATGAATGAAACTTGTTCTTCAAAAGTGAAAGTTTCTAAAAAAAGGATGCTCAAGCGTCCATGGAGCAAGGTGGAAAGAGATGCTGTAGAGAAGCATCTACTAACGTACATTCTGCGTGGTAAAATTCCAGGAGCAGATGAAATTAGAAAATGCTTAAGAGAAGAAAATGTTCTGAATGGAAGAAACTGGAAAAATGTTAAAGATTTCTGTAGAAACAAAATTATTTCTATAAATAGAAATAAAAAATAGCTTTAAGAATTCAATGTCTGTATTCCTTATACAAAAAAAAAAAAAAAAAAAAAAAAAGTTAGATTAATTTATTTCATTTACATAACTATATAGGATTTTTTGTAACGAGAAGAAAGTATAATTAGATTTTATAAATGATTATATGGAACGCCTCTATCAAGAAATAAGGTAAAGTACTCAGTAGTTGACGCTTTAAGGAGAAATTTTCAGTTCTTTCTCGTCTGCGAGCTTAATTTACAAGAAACAAAGAAACAAGATATACCAATCTATTCACCAGTCTATCACGAATAAGGTCCAGGTGTCAAATTTATCGAAATTTTGTTTTTAGTGAATCAGGACCCATAGTTTTGAATCACTGTTTTGGTTCCTATAGTTGAGACTGGCTTTATCATTTAATAACAGAAAATATGATGAAGATAGAAATTTGAAATTGGTGCCATTTCAAAGTTTAAAGGTCTAAACGTCTATATAGATGGCATCTCCATCGGGTTGGCTATGTGGTGGTAAAAGTCACTTTCCATCGTGAAATTATGATTCAGGAGCGTTATTACGAGTCGCTCAATATCAATAACTTTTATCACCACGCAACTAACCTGATGAAAATACCATTGAAACACGTTTAAACTACTCTTTAAAGTTTAAAATGGCACAAATTTAAAGCTTCTATCTTCGTCCGATCTTCTGTTATTAAATGTTAAAACAAAGTGTCAACTACTGGAGCACTGTAAACTACTGGGTACTTTACTATATACATAATTCTTTAGCATTCGTCGTAAAAAAAAAAACGAAGTCTGACTTCTTTTAAAACTGTTGAATACTTCCACTAATAAAAAAATTGAACTTTATGAACTTTTCAGCATTATAGCAGGGTGATTCAAAAGTTAGAGTAAAGTTGTGCACGTATATTAGGATAAAAGTATGTCTGTAACAGGAAGACCATCAAAAAATTTTTAATAACGCGAAAAAGTTTTTAATACGAGGGGTTTTTATTTTCTTACGTAAAAATATTTGTACCTGTTGAAAAATTCAGAATTTATACATAAATGAAAGTTGGACAAATAAATTTCTCTTCCAGCTTAATTTTTTTTCACCTTTCAAATAAATAAATAAATTACAATTAAACTAATACTTCAGATAAATATTTCCCGAATTTCAAAATAGTAATCCTTTAAATAAGTAAAAAACTACAAGATAATCACTTAAAATAATGATATTTTACTTCCTTAAAATGGAAGAAAAGGAAAATTTTAGATAAAAATCACATAGATTGTAAATAGATGAAAAATGAGAAGCATTTATTTGCAAAACTAATGCATCTTATTATAAGTTTTCACAAGTTAAATTAGTAGCTTGGGTGGTGTACTGATACGCTAGTCCAGGCAGGTACATAGCTAGTATCGAAAATAACAGACCTCATAAAATATTATAAATAAGCGGCTCTTTCTTTTTTTTACGAGGAAAATAGTACACACACTTTATTATAAAAAAGAGTATGAGAAAACAAACTGTAGCCGTGCCTTTTTAATGAGTTTCATGTGTATTTTCCTCCTGAATAAGAAAGCGCTTATTTTACTTTCTAAACAGCTGTAAAGGCTAGTATATTTGATGGCGGTTTTTTAATAAGTTTAATATTTTATATAAGTTCCCAGATTTTTTCTTCCGATAGGGAGACTAATCTTTCAAATAAAAATAGGGAGAGACTTTCTTCATTTTAGGAAAGTTGAGCTGAAAAGAGGCTTTAATCCTCTGGAAACGCCATTCGGTTAGTGTCTCACTCCAGGATTCTTGGTCATACTTCTTATCATGCTTGAGAAATAGTCACTGTTTCAAACCCTCAGCTTATTTTAATTTCGAAACATCTGCAGAGGCCATTATATCTTATGGTTATTATTATTATTATTATTTTTTTTTAAATTTTTATAGAGGCGTTTTCTTGATTGATGAAACGGAAGCCGGAAATCATGTAAATCTTGAGAGTCGACGTCGAAATACTTTTAGATAATTTTTTTCTCTTATGCGCGTTTTTTTTTTTTTTTTTTTTTTTTTTTTTTCTTTAAGTTTGGGATTGAAATAGGATAATTTATGCAATCATGTTGAATGACTATGTTTGTTTACGGAAGAACAAAAACGACTGTTTCATGTGTACTCCCGTCGAGAAATTAGTGAAATAATTTAAAGCACAATAATCTATAGCTTAACAGCATAACATCTTTATGTATATTATGTACATACCGATAATTTTTAATACAGATCTGCAGTTAAAATTGCGAGTCTAAATATACTTAATTCGGGAACTTGTGTATTACCGCAACAATGTCAGCGAAGTTTGGCGACTTCTTTCCGGAGAAATGGAATTACGTTTCATAGGGGAAAAAATATTATGCACCTGTAGTGTTTTATAATATTTAGATATTTAGCGGGGCCTTTGAAGATTACTGTACCTTGTATCTGCACTTTAGTACTGTTTAGTTACTTCCAGTTTGACCGCCAGTGTTTTTTTTTTTTTTTTTTTTTTTTGGCGACGAATGGCTTTGGATATAAATCAAACGTGTTTTGTTTATTAGTGATTTTTTTTCAAAAGGGAGAGGGAATCTTAATCTTCCAAGTAAACTTTTGTTTCTTTGCTTAAGTTAAAAACAAAATATTATTGAAAAAATATGATTGATAAGAGACTTTCTCCATTGTAAGAAATCTCTGCGCAAAGGGGGTTTCAATCCCCAGGATTCTTTGTTATGCTTCATATTGCATGCGTGAAATATATGTTATAGGGTGTTCCAAAAGGCTTGGAACAATTTTATAAATTCATTAAAAAACCTAATGCGTCTTAACAAAACAGCTAGCACCAATCAATAGAGCAACTCAAAAAGTTTTTTTTTTGCGACTTTCGTTGTGATGGTGACACTTGCATTGCTTAAAAAAATTGTGATTTATTGAAAATGGCAAAAGCACGGTCTTCCTTCTGTTTGCACTAAATGACTGTATCTAGAGTGGGGAAAGTATTCCCCTCCCCCTCCAAATTTTCTTTTCTAAATTTTATGGTATGTAATAAAGTCCTCGATTTGATAGTGTGTATATAAAGTCCTCGACTTGATGGTGTGTATATAAGGTCCTCGATTTGATGGTGTGTATATAAGGTCCTCGATTTGATGGTGTGTATATAAGGTCCTCGATTTGATGGTGTGTATATAAAGTCCTCGATTTGATGGTGTGTATATAAGGTCCTCGATTTGATGGTGTGTATATAAAGTCTCGATTTGATGGCGTTTATATAAAGTCTCGATTTGATGGTGTGTATATAAGGTCCTCGATTTGATGGTGTGTATATAAGGTCCTCGATTTGATGGTGTGTATATAAGGTCCTCGATTTGATGGTGTGTATATAAAGTCCTCGATTTGATGGTGTGTATATAAGGTCCTCGATTTGATGGTGTGTATATAAAGTCTCGATTTGATGGCGTTTATATAAAGTCTCGATTTGATTATGTTTATAAAGTCCTCGATTTGTTGATGTGTAAATTCCTCGATCTGATCGCGTGAATATAGAGTGATCGATTTGCTGGTGTGTAAATAGTGCTCTCTTAATTTCTGTAAGTTTCTCAGTGTTAAAATTAACTTTAATATATTCTCACGATTTCACATCAGAAATTTGATAAGATAGTATTTTCTGTATCTTTTGTAATCCCATCTCTACGATTTTCAGTTTCCTTATAAGTTTTCAGTATTATACAAGGGATTTTTTTTGTCGCACATATAACGCGTAATCCCCCCCTCCCAATTAATAGCGAAATAAACATTAATCACACATTTATCGTGTTATCCGTCATCGTATTAATTAGGTTCTACTATATAGATAAATTTTTAATATTTCTTCCGTTAAAATCTATATAGCAATTTCCCACCAGCGTCCTAGTCAACCAAGTGAATAAAATCTGTAAATACTGGTAGTAAATGTTCCATTCCCGTAAAACCAATTAAAACTCCCGGCAGCTAGACCGACGGCACGCGGAGGTTCGAATTTCCCCATTGTAGAAACTCGAGGCTCGGTGAGATGTCGGTCTGGTTGTTAGGAGTCTTGAATGGTTTTCTGCGAATGAAATGTAAATATGAATTTGAATTCCATTAAAGCGACTCCAACCAGGCACCCCACCTTGGCAGATAGCACTCGAGAAGCTTCGACTTATTTCCAAATATCCTATAAATGACGTTTATGGATAATTATTTAATTGGATTTCTAACTGAGTACTGAATTTTGACTGGGTAAAAACAAAATGTCCTCGGTTCATTGTAAATTCCAACCATTATACACACAGTGTGTATAATGAGGTCCTCGTTTTCCTGTGGACTATTAAATAATTAATTTTTCTCTTTTTTGAAGTTGATATGTAATTAATGGTCAAATTAAAGACATTTGATATCAAAATCTTCCTTCTATTACTATTTTTTTAACAGGTATTCGGTTTGTGAGTGAATGTCCTCGGTTCATTGTAAATTCCCACACTTCTACACACAGTGTGTATAATGAGGTCCTCGTTTTACTGTGTACTATTAAAAAAATAATTTTTGCGGTTTTTTGAAGTTGATATGTAATTAATGGTCAAATTAAAGACATTTGATATCAAAATCTTCCTTCTATTACTATTTTTTTAACAGGTATTCGGTTTGTGAGTGAATGTCCTCGGTTCATTGTAAATTCCCACACTTCTACACACAGTGTGTATAATGAGGTCCTCGTTTTACTGTGTACTATTAAAAAAATAATTTTTGCGGTTTTTTGAAGTTGATATGTAATTAATGGTCAAATTAAAGACATTTGACATCGAAATGTTCCTTCTAACCTTATTTTTTAATGGGTCCTCGGTTTGTAGGTGTTTAAGGATAGTCCTCGGTTTCCACCAAATACAAACCTGTGTGTGTGTGTGTATGTGTGTGTGTGTGTGTGTCTGCGATGGCTAGCAAAATCTACAGCACGTACGAAGCTCAAAATTTTTTTGAGAGTAGCCCAATACCTCTCCTGATGCACCTGAGGCTCAGAATTTTAATTTTTTGATTAGTTTTATAGCTATTAATTATGAAGCGGAACTCACTCTCATCAAAAAGTCATTTTTTAAATGTTCTGGGAAAGAAAACGTGTGCACATGCACAGAAACTCAATTACGCATCTAATCGGAGGAAGAACCTTTTCCCCCCGTTTATTTCTGTTTTTGGATCATTTTGTTTAAATCCAAATCAACCAAACTGCTCGACGTAGTTAAACTTAAGAGACATATTTCGAAAGATCATATGTTTAGGTCTCAAATGCAATAATCAATTCGAAAAAATGTTGCAGTTAACCCTTTGAAAACAAATATTAAAAAATGGTCGTTTTTTCCAGAAGTATTTATCTCCCTTTTGTCAATGCCCCTCCAGGGCGTAATTTTTAAGATATAAACAAACCAAAAAGAAGATCTTAAAGTTGAATCTTTCTTCTGACTGATGGTGTAATTGGTTTTAAAATATTTGGATTTTAACCCTTCCAAATACATTTACAAAACAAGGTCATTTTGGGACTCGCAGAGAGGGTATTTTTTCCATGCTAAAATTATCTTTACGTGCATATTTCAACTTAATCTTTTAAAATCTTCTCAATAGACCAAATTTATACTCCCTACAAAAAATTCGACACTTTCGAACGGATAGAAATATTTTTTACAAAATAAAATGTGCGAAAAATTTGATGAAATCAATAAAAAACAGATCGTTTTCATTGCGGTTTTGACTTAGCAAAACGCAATCCTAAAGGTACCGGTAAACAAAAAACATATTCTTTAAGCTTAAAAACATTTTTATAATCTATGATGCAATCGGTTTTTAAAACGTAAGATTTAACCCTTTCAAATACACCGGCAAAAGGAGGCACTTTGTGACTCACAAATAGAATATTTTTCCACGCTAAAAATATCTAAGCGCACATATTTCAGCCCAAACTTTTAAAAGCATCTACATAGATCAAATTTACACCTTCTTAAAAATTTTTAAAACGTTCGGAGGAGTAGAAATAATTTTTACAAAATAAAAAGTGCGAAAAATTTGAGGAAATCAATAAAAACCAGATCGTTTCATTGCGGTTTCGCCTTTGCAGGGCGCAATTCTATATACGTCCTAACAAACCGAAAATATTTTCTTAAAGCTAAAACATTCTCATAATTTATGTTGCAATTTGTTTAAAAAATATATCAGATTTAACCCGTTCAAATACACCGACAAACAAGAATTACATACGAGACGAATTACATTAAACGAATAAAAGTAACTAGATGCCCATATTTTAGCACAATCATTTTAGAGCCTTTCAATAAACCAGATTTATATTATTTTCAAAAATTTTGGAACTTTCGTATGGATAGAATTCTTTTTTTACAAAATAAAATGTGTGAAAATTTTTACGCATTCAGTAAAAACCTGAATGTTCCGTCGCGGTTTCGTTCGCTCTCGGATCACACAGTTTCCAAAAAATCAAATTACATAGAAAACAAAATACCAAACAGCATGTGCTTTCAATTCAATATCTTTTCGCGATTTTTCCGTTTTAAAAATATAAATTTTGACAAAATGAACTTAAAGATATAAAATCATAGAAATTTGAGTTTAATTTAAGGATCATTTAGAAAGCAAACAACACATTTGAAAACTGAATAACATCACGGGCCTGGGCAACGCCGGACAGGACAGCTAGTAAAAAAATAATTTAGCTTTAACCCCTTGAAGGGCAAAGCACTTATGTTTCTAAAATGTTCAAACGATTGATTGACACCGGGATTCACAAACAAATTTATATGATAGAAAGTAAAAGCTGGTTTTCGCATACATCGTTAAAAGCAAATTTTAATACTAAAATTCCGGTGTCAATGTGGCATAAGGGAATTTACATTAAGTGGTATATATAATATACCGGTGCCCTTCAAGGGGTTAACGCGGGAAATTTCTTCTAATTTAAAGCGAGATTTTCTGTAAGAAAATACTGGTTCAGAAGAATTTCCTAGTCTGGAATTTGCAGGACCCTTGTGGACCCTGATAAAAAAAAACTCTGATATTTGTTCTGAAAAATTTTCCTGAAGCGCATAACCTTTGAAAATGTGTAAAATCATATTCCTTCAAATCTGTAAGCACCATATTCCTCAAAATCCGTAAACACCATATTGTATACAAATATTTCTCATAAGTAGACAAGTCTAATTCTTTTTTGATAGCGGATAAATGTTCATTTAATTAAATGATACATTTTGCGGATTTAACCCATTAGTGCCTAGCGTCCCTTTTTAGGGACGCTTCAAAATGTGCATTCAGCACTGTTTTTGACACCGATAAAAAAGAAAAGCAATAATTATTTTATTTAAATGATGCATTTTCGTGATTAATGAACTAAACTTAAATCTTCTAAAATAGTGGTGCCAACCAAATAAAATTTACGCAAAAGACGCTGGGCACGAATGGGTTAAAAAAACGAAATTTCCTCTAAAGTAATATTGGTAAGCAAAAAGTTGGAGACTTTGCAACCCTGCATAACCCTTTAGAATTTGCTGGACTATTAGTTATGCAATTTAATTTTAATCCCATTTAACCATATTTACTGCAGGATTTTTTACTAAGGTTTTGCTTTATAATGTCTGTGATCAAAATTATTTCTTTATTTTTATATCATTTTCTCATAAATTCTGATATTACACTCTTTTCAACATTTTAGCCAGGAATTATATGAAAAGAAGACAAAGTGGCACCTTTTCAAAATGATGAAGATTCAACTGTAACCTGTTCTTCAGAGCCTCTTTTTGAAAAAGCAAACTTTCACCAGTAAATTTGAATAGAGACCTTATTAATTCATGCAATATGTCTGTCATAATTAAGTCAAGAATATCAATTCCTTTTATTGGTCGATGTTTTTTGTTGCGGGAGTAAGATCTTGCTATCCCTGTATATAATGAAAACCTAGTTCATCCTCCTGCAAGTGCAAGTAAATGAGATTACCTCTCATGAAAACGTCCACTGATAAATTTGCATGAAAAGTTTCATTTTTTATTAAATGCCTTATTCATGCAGGATTTTTGTCATAAATATGGCAGAAAATGGCATTTGTTTTTACTCATAGAGATTTGTGTAGGCATTTGGCGAGTGGTCAGGAAAAAACGCAGTCAAAAAAGGGTTCTTAATAACAGTATTTTCGTAAAGAAATATTCATCTTCTTTATATCCTTTATGTAATTACAAGTATTCTCTATAAGAAAACACTGGTAGGTACTACCTTTCTTGACTGTGTTTTTCCTGACCACTTGCCACCCTGTATGAATATGATCTAATGTAATGAAACAAATGTTATCATCTTGTGACAATCTCCTGATTTACATCACTCGTACCCGATAAATATTACACGATGTATTGCCTGCTATGAAGAAAGGCTTCGTAGTAATTGCATAAATATAATTAATAGAATTTTATATAAAACAGTTTCTTCCTTAATCCATTCATTTTATACAAAATATTACTTTGCATTTGAAAGATTTAAAACATCGTTTTATTTTTCTCAGCTGGTTTCTAAATACCTACATCTAAAATCACTGATTTAAAAAATTGCACTGAATAATAAAAAGCTCTCTATTCAACCCCTTTAATATTGATTGGAAAAATAATCTTTTATAAAAATACAAAAATATGTATGAATCAAACACTCTTGATCAGCGAACCGTGGGGTACAGGAATAAAAAGTCTCCGAAAAGAAAATGCCATTTCCACCACCCATAGGACAACGGCACCAGAACCAGAAGAGAGGTACTAAGAAGAAAACCGGGAAGACCCAAGCCGACCCCGCAGTGTCGGGTGACAGTCAAGCAAGTAAGCGGTTGTTCTCCATTCCGAGGAAAATTTGTACAAAATTTAATGGTAACTCATCGTCACCTGAGAATAATAAGGTTATAGCTGTGTTTTTGAAAAACTTGACGCGACGTATGATGTCCAGTAATGGATCGGTATACGTAACCAAACCTTTTACCGATATAGAAATGTTCTATTTGTATCTACGAAGGTATTTCTGGACCTACAACTAGAACCAATACATAATCTTCATACAAATAGAACCTATCTATATCGATAAGTCAATTTTTTCAAAACCATAGATAGAACTTTATTATTCTCAGGTGACGTCATGTTTTTAAAAGTGGCAAAACAATTACAGTTTGTTTTGATAAATATATTTAAAAAGAATAGTCGCAATGAGTGCCGTAGCCATGACGGGGTAAGGGCTAGAGGTCCACATTCTTCTCACACCGCAAAAATTAAAAAAAAATGTCTGAAATACCGTAATTTCGGGTGTATAAGCCGCGGATCAAACAATTCTTTTTGGACCCAGAAATCTTTTTTAGTAAATGAAGATAAATATTTACGGCGATCTAACGAGTTACATTTGTCTCTTAAAAAATTCTGGGTCGAAAAAGAATTGTTTGATCTGCGGCTTATACACCCGAAATTACGGTAATAGCAAAATAAAATTCTCTGATTAGATGAGGCGAAGAGAACATTATAAAATTTATGGATCTAAGTGCATATGGATCTTCTCCTCTGGCTACACCACTGGTAGCAATATCATATTAGTTTCGGGACAAGTGTGGTAATTTCTCGTAACATGCATTTATTTTTTCCTCAAACTAAAATGATATTGTGATTATTTTTTTATACATTATTTTATCAAAAAAACTATAAAAAATTATTTTGCGATAAATCTAGTGAAAAAGATTCATATTACATGAGTAAGTTAAGTTTTAAGTAATATGCGCAGATAGTAGATAGTCTATCATATGTGACGTCACATTAAAAGCCCGAGTAATTGCATTTTTAACTTCCTCCACAAGATGTTGTAGCTCTGTCAGTTTATCCCCAATTAGGGCATTATGTTTGTACACTTTATATGTGCGCAGTATTGGTCACGGGTGCAAAGAAAGGGTATAGCCGGATTTCTTAGTAAAATATGCCCTTGAGTCAATTACATCGAGTCCTGCATGAATCGATAGCCCATAAAAAGAAATTCATTTCTCCCCAGTTTTAAGTTTGTATTTCAAGAACATGGGGGAGGGGGGGTAAAGGCCCTAAATGCCTGTGTTGGCGCATTGTGACGAAACTACTAAGCAGATGTCAACGAAAAAAATAAGGGCTGTAAAAAACCCCCAAACGAATGTTTGACAATTTTTCAGATATTTTTAAACAAAAGACCAAGTTTTCTACCTTTTTTCCTGTTTTTAATTTTTTTGCATGAAATACTATGAGACAAGAATCATATTCACTATCAATTTCAACTTTCTACGTATGGTGCATATTAAAAAAGGGCAAAATCGTATTCCAGCGGAAATATGGGGCGTGTCTCGGGCAAATTTCACGCATTCTTTTAGAAATACCGTGTGAATTAATGTTTTGATTTGAAAAGAAGGCGTGAAATTTGTCCGAGACACGCCCCACATTGCCGCCGGAATACGATTTTGCCCTTTTTTTAATATGATGCACCATACGTAGAAAGTTGAAATTGATAGTGAATATGCATCATGTCTCATAGTATTTCATGCAGAAAAATCAAGGTGGTCACTCAGAAATTTCAGTTTATCTTTAAATAAAATGTACATTCAAAAACAGGAAAAATGTTAGAAAAAAATCTGAAAAAATTGTCAAACATTCGTATGGCGGTTTTTTACATCCCTTATTTTTTTCGTTGAAATCTGCTTAGTAGTTTCGTCACAATGCGCTCTTTTCCAAAACAGGCATTTAGGGCCATTACCCCCATGGTCTTGAGATACAAACTTAAAACTGGGGGAAATGAAATTTTTATGGGCTATTGATCCATGTAGGACTCGATGTGTTTGACTCAAGGACATATTTTACTAAGAAACCCGGCTATTTCCTTTTAGCCGTTTTTTACCAAAAGTATTCCACACCAGAAATTTTATCTAGAACTGTTTACCATTCCCATGTATTATTTAATGCCTTTCTTCTTTGTATATTTTTAACTTATTTTATAATAAAATTTCTGGTTTGAAAAGAAATATATTCATATGGTAGCGGTCAAAACGACCACTCACGGCCGTTCTAGTGTTAATAGCAACCGCATTTTAATAAATGCAGTTTAATGAAGTGTAGCGTAAATACAGGGCTCCCAAATGGTCCGCAAACTGAACACCAATATTTTTTAACAGAAAATTTCATAGTAGGTTTCTACAGCATTTATGCTAAAACAAACCTCCAAATGCGGTTTGTAGTTTGCAACAATTAAAATTAATTTTTTTTTGTTTATTTTATATTTAACATATTCAAAGTTGTGAGTTATAATTTAATTTTTTATTTTCATTCCTAAATGTTGCAGTAGCACCAAAAGTTCGGAATTAAATTTTACTTTATCTAAAGCACCTGAAGGAAAAAATTTGTTTACTTCCAGATAAATCTGTTCATAAATCCAGTTGTCTTTCAATAATTTAAAAATGTTATTACTATAAGTACTTTGCCCCTGAAAGAGTTAACTTCATAACAGTTTCCTTTTTTGACACAATAAACTAAAAATACGAGATTGGCATCAGATTTTTATCTAAAATATTCGTTGTAATCTGAAAATTTTGTCACTAAATAGAGGGCAGATTAAAACTGAAGATTAATGGTGTCAAAATGCTTTACGTAACGGAGTAAGCAAAGTCTAATTACACGTACAATACAGCTGTGAAACTGAAGTGTTGAAAAGAGAAACACACTACTTAAAATAAAATTATATTTAATAAATTGTAACCAGTAAAACTTAACTCTAGCAATCAAATTTATTTTCAATTTCATAGCCATACTGTACCTGTTTCGTCGTTGGTGATATATTCAAGCAAACGTTTGCCGAACGGACTTTGGCATCGTGATCAAATCGAAAAATTTAGCCTCTCTTTGTGAATAATAAGTTTTTACCCAACGTACAGCAAGTACACCTCTCGCATGTAGAAATGATGAATAAAGTACTCTACGAGCGTGCTATGGTCGCGAAATATGGTCTTATGTTGTAACTTTTTGTTTTTAATGCATTTTTTTCTATTCTAACTTTTTAAACCCTCAAAAATTTTACGGTAAAGCATTTTTATTTTCGAGATTCATATTGGTTTAAAACTTTTCCGCCTTTTTAGTGTGACAGTGAACAACCTCATTTTTATTGTATTCTGAAAAAAAATGAGGAAAAGGATGTCCAAGAGCTTTTATGATATGCAAGGTGGCGAGTGTTCAGGGATAACCATAGTCAAACAGGTAATTGTCAATATTTTCTTATAAAATATACTTCCAACAATTTAAACGGATTAACGAGGATAAATTTCTCGTTAAATAAACTCTGGTATTTAACACTTTTTTGACCATGTTTCTTCTTGACAACTCGCCACTCTGATATTGGCCTTGAGTAAATGGTTTTAAGCCAGTCGAAAACAGTTATAATCATCAATGGTTAGTTTCATGCAAAATTGTCATGTCTGTCAAACAGCTGAAAATTGCTATGCTTGTTGGCCACTGTTGTTTTCGAAAAGTTTACTTCATCTTATTCAATTTATGATGTATCTCGGATTGAAAAAAAAAGTCGTATTTTTCATTCTAAAATATTGGTATCCAAAAATCGTCGTATGTAAGCGATATGACAAGTTCACATAGGAATATTCCTATGCTTAATAACGTAAACGTATAAACCTGACTTTCTCAAACTCTGTTTTACAAATTCGCACTTGATAGAAGTGGATATTGGATCGACAGATTTTGTTGAAATTTTAATGTTATTCTAGTACACACTAATTTGTAATCCTGTAATGTGAGCATTTTTTAATATTTGAATTGTAATTAATTTTTGCGAGTTTTAAATCCGAAAAGTTTTGTATAAAATTGAAAATTTAAAGTTTGAGCGACTATCATTTTCTTCAGGATCGATAAACTGATAAACCCATCTGACAAAAGTTTTAAAAAACCTTTAAAGTTTATTTATTTATTTATTTTTATGTGTAAGAATGAGATTTCGAGATTTATCAGATACCGAAGAACGCTTGACTTTTTGCTCAAACCCGGTATCAAATGCTGCCAGAAGCCATTTTTCAACCAATTTCAAAACAAAAAATTTTTTTTTAAACTTCAAAATATGCGCAATCATTTCCAATATATATATATATATATATGTGTGTGTGTGTGTGTGTGTGTGTGTGTGTGTGTGTGTGTACAGGTTGTCCGAAAAGTCTGGAAACGGTAGAATAACTCGAGGAATTTCATGTCAGATTAAAAAACAAAAACGTACAATTTAAATATTTAAAAAAATCTAGTCAGTGAAAAACAGTTTTGATGCCCACAACTGACCCCGTGTAAGTCAGAGAAGGTCCAATTTTGAAATCTTGAATGATTAACCCAATTTTTTTCCGCATACAAAAATGCGCAATTTTTGTACCAAATTTTTCTTCGAATCTTCGTTGATCGTGGTATAATCGAGCAACTTTGACAGATAGATATTTTAGTTTTCCCAACTAGGCTTTGTCGTTTCGGAATTGGCCAGAACATTGGATGTCAAAAAAGCCGTCTTTTGCAGTTATAGCGCTACTCGAACACCTTTAGTGGAGATTATTTCAAAAGCGATTTATTATTTTTTTTGGTAAAAACGTTAAAGGTTTAAAACAAATTCCTGCCAAAATTCAACGAAATAACATATATTTTCTATAAATTAGCATGCATACCACCTCTGAAGAGTCTGGATGCTTTTTCATTGATTTATGGTCTCTCTAATTATGTTTATCATGCTTGTTTATTTATCTATTTATTCATAATTATCCTACATCAGCATTTTTACATTTGTGATTTCAATTTTATTATTATTATATATATATAAAACACACACACACACACACATATATATATGTGTGTGTCATATATATATATATATATATATAGGTCATATACGTACCCATCGTTCTACAGAGTTTACCTTTACCTGCGGTATATTTTGTTGAGCTGGCTAAATTACAGACCAGATGTGATGACTAGTAAGGCTATCTGAGCGAAAAATGCTCACCGTTTGTCGTGCCCAGTTAGCTTAAACAGTAAAGCATTGACCTTGTAATCCAAGTATCTGGGTTCGATTTCCGTCCCGCGCAATTTTTCGCTCTTTTGGAAATATTTAATTCGCATGATAAATTTACAAATTAAGTTAACTACGTTTACATTAGAATTTATTTTACATGATATTTATCATATGGTGCAAAGTTATTCTACATGGCTGGGTAACTTTCAACCAAGTTAAAATTAATTTTTATTGTTTTATTTTATTATTATTATTCCATAACTTTTAAAATCAAACAATAATATTGAACCGTTTATACCCCTAATCAGAGATGCGAAAGCTACGCCTGAAATGACCGATTCGTAACACTAAATTTTTAAAGTATTCCTTATTAAAAGAGAATACTTCTAAAGTTTAATAAAGCAAGGAATACTGTAAAACTTTTGTGGTTAGAGTTAGACATTTTTGGCGCAGCGCTTGCATCCCTGCTCCTAGTTGAACAATATTCTTAAAGCTGTTATCAGATTCACAAACTTTACGCTGAACAAACTTTTCGGCCGATTTCAACCCCAACTTTTTCCCATTCAAAAAGATAAAAAGGTTACATTTGTCTTTAAAAAAATCGGAGGAAAAACAGGAAACCAGTATTGCTGGTACCAGCCTTTAATTCATATCCGCATATTCGTATCAATCACTTATCTCTTATTTGTTGAAATGTTCGATGTTGGATGAAAAGTCTCGGCTAGGAGAGACTTTTTTGGAACTGCTGAAAAAAATTATGGAAATTTTCTGTTTGCTATCCTACTGTGTGTTGTGAGGATATTTCGCGAAAAGTTGGAGGAAATCAAATGTGTCTCGAAATGTTGGTGAATCTGATAGCAGCTTAAAATGAGAGTGTGGTATTGGAAAATAGAGATAATGCGAATCAAAGTTACACTAAATAACTGTATCTCTCATGTAAAAGTGCCTCACGCGTATGAACCCTGATTATAATTGTTTTTTCTTCTAGTAACTGATAATTTACTTCAAATAATATACACGGGAATACCGCAAATTTTCCATTACAGACGAAAATTATCTATTCCATTCGCCCCACTGTTTCAAAAAATATATTTGTTAATGCATTTTTTTTTTCAAATGTTCTTAAGGCATATGTACAAGATGTTTGTTTTAAAAAAGTGGTGCGAGGTAGCATTAAAAGTATTCGCTTATAGTTGGAGTTTTGCGATACCCCCCCCCATATCCTATTATTTAAGTAATAGTAATACTAAATGTTACCTTTTTTAATTTACTTCGAACAGTTTCAATAGCGTGTTGATTGAGAAGAATGAGAATTTATTCTGCGCTGTTTGATATGTGTTACTGAGTTGATTTTGGCATTTTAAAGTGATAGAATCACCTTTATTTTACAAGGCAATTGAAATGAGACCAGTATCTTAAATCATTTGGTTTTGCACTGATTCTATTTTTTATTTGTCAGCGATGTATTTGAGGACATAAAGCCATTATTTTACTTGCATCTTGTAGAAAAAATACTTTTTAATTTTTACCCATTAGTGCCTAGCGTCCCTTTTTACGGAAGTTTATAAAAAAGGCATCAAAAAACCAGTAAATAGAAAGAAAAATAAGCACGATTGTTCACGAGACAAATTCCACAATAAATAAAGATAAAAGTTACTCGTATTTTAAAAGTGGTGGGAAACCCGAAATTTCATTTTTAATGAAGAAAATATCTTGGGCATTAATGGGTTAAAACGGCCGTAGTGATCAATTTGGCAATTATGAAATATTTTTATTTGAATTCGAACTAAAAATATTTTTTAAAAAGCAAATTGAATGTATATCAAAATAAATTAAATAGTTTTAAATAAATTTTTTTAAGTAAAATATATCTATATGTCTTGAGCAACGTTAACCGATTCTTTTGTTAATACTTTCTGGGGCGGAGGCATGTTTATAAAACAACTTATAAAACAAATTTTATTACCATATGCAACAATGACATCAGAATTTGGGTAAAATAGTTTCCATTTAATATGTATGTGAAATACAGGCTTTTTTTTATTTCCAAATAAATATTTTTGTAAATTCCTGAATTATTTATTTCTTTCAATATTTTATATATGAAAGCTTTTTGCCCTTTAGGAATTTTTTCGCTTCAAAAAAGTGACGCCAATCAAGAAATCTGTATTTAAAAAAAAAGTAGCCCACTGGCAACACTGTACTGTAAAATAAAAGTTTACCGTAATTTCCTGCGTATAATTTGCGGGTCAAACAATTATTTTTTGACAAAGAATTTGTTTAAAAAGAAATTTTACTTATTAGATCGCTGTAAATATTTGTCTTCACTAAATGAGATTTCTGGGTCCAAAAAGTATTGTTTGGTCCGCGGATTATACGCAGGAAATTACGGTACTTTAAAAAATTAGAAATTAAAATTGAAATCGAGAAGTATAATTCCAAATTACAATGCAAAACTAGATAAACCGTGGACACTTGATTGAAAATACTTGCAGGTGTAAAGTCAGTAAGAAGCAGTGCGGAATGTACAAATTATTTGAATCTCTTTTCTCCCCACTCTCAAACACACACGCAGTTTTTTATTTTGACAACCCGTGGGGGGATTGACACTCATATATCCAAAAGAAATTTACATATTGTGCATGTACAAATCAATTCTGTTTTACTTACCGGCGTGTTAACATATTTAATACATACTGAGCACGCTTTAAATATGATTGCTCTGATTCCAAAAAAAATTCTCCTTTACATAGCTGCCAACATCTTCAGCTTTTTTAGCCCCGAAAAATCTTGTAGAAAATTTTACCATTTCATTTCGTAGTTTGCTGTTTAAATAAGGCAAAAATTTCTATTAGATTTTTCCGAGTCAAAAAAATCGGACGAGTTGGCAGCTATACCTTCATATTAAGGCGAAACATCTTGACATATTGTAAAAGAAGAAACTGTACTTAGTTTCTCATACGGACTTGGGTTTCTGAAAAGAAATCCAATATGAGAACTGTGATACTGAGTTCAACTAGTTTAATGCTGTGTCGCTTTTGTTACATTTTAGACGTCTTTTCTATTTTCAAATTGTTTCATTTAATCAGTTTCGTTTGAAACTGCTATTTTGAAACATTTATTACTTTAAAAATTTTAAGACAAATTTATTTGCCAGTAAGTTAATACAGTAATTGGAAGTATTTTAAAAATAAATTATAAAAGAAAAGTTGCACACTGAAATTTGGGCATCATTGTGGCATTTGACTAGTAATTAATATATTATATTCCACCACCATTCAAGGGTTTAGTAGCACATTAAATAATGCTAGTACCCTAATTTCCTGCCTATAATCCGCGGATCAAACAATTCTTTTTCGACCCAGAAATTTCATTTCGTAAATGAAGACAAATATTTACGGCGATCTGAAAAGTAATAATTTATTTAATAAAATTTCTGGGTCGAAAAATGATTGTTTGATCCGCGGATTATATGCAGGAAATTAGGGTATTACTTTTTAACATTCCTACCCTGTTGGAATTTTACTCAAACTTGATTAAAATATTTCACACCAGAATTTTTACTCAAATCCATTTAACATACATATTTAACTTAAATCTTTGTGTTATTTATTTAATTTACTTTATGAAAAATTTTCTGGTTTCAATCGAATGAAACGCATTATAGGACTGGGTCGATTAGACCCATTCAGGTTAGGAAGGTTTAAAATGGTATGACTTCAGGAATCTCGATATTAATAAGTAACACTACCCGCAAAGTTGTATATCGTTGCAAAATTTCACGCTTTTTTTGCACCACAAAAATGTAACAGTACATTTTACCTTTTTCACTCACTGTTATCTTCCGATAAAATAATGCAAAAGTTTCTGTCATTTTTTTCTGATACAGAAAAGTGTAAGAATTGGTAGATGTAACTCTATATGGCTAGTGCAGATTTGCCAAATCTCCGGCTTTTTGTACATCATAATTAAATTGCTATTCTCTTAACCCCTTGAGCTCCTTTTAGAATTTTCTACCACATAATTTTATTTCCAAAATGTCACAATGACACCAGAAAATTTGACAAAGTTTACTTCAAAGAGGTTTAATGCATTTTTCCGTGTTTTTTTTTTTTTTTTTTTTTTTTTTTTTTTTTTTTTTTTTTTTAACCGGTTTTTTTCTTTGCAAAATACTGGTGCCAATGGGACATTTCAAATTTTGAAGAAATTTACACCCCAGAGCTCAAAGGGTTAAATCATATATTCAGGGTGTTTCTACCGTAATTTCGGGTGTATAAGCCGCAGATCAAACAATTCTTTTTGGACCCAGAAATCTTATTTAGTGATTGACGACAAATATTTACAGCGATCTGACTAGTTACATTTGTTTTCTTAAAAATTCTGGGTCGAAAAAGAATTGTTTGATCTGCGGCTTATACACCCGAAATTACGGTAAATTCATGGTACAAACTTTAAGGGGTGATAGTACACATCAAGACATACAATATTAAACAGGAAACTAAGGGTCCCAAACGTCTTCCGAAGGAGATAGGCGCCATTAAAGTTTAGGATCCAAAAATTCAAATGATTATAAAAAACAGAAAAATTGGTCGATTCGTTTGCGGTTTTCACTAAAACTATTCTTTATGTCAGTATTGTTTCGAAAATAAATTGTAAAGATAAATTTCAAAAAGTGCCGATAGAGGGCGCTTTAGACTTTGGAGTAACGAACAACTATTTTTTACCGTTATATTTTGCATCTCATTATTATTATTATTATTATTTTTTTGAAGCTTAGACATAAACTTAAATGTTGAGCTCAAAATCTAAATCGTTGGGAGTGGTTAAGTAGCGCAAACCGAACTGTGGGGGTAGGTTCAAATTTCAAATGATTATAAAAAACGGAAAAATTTGTCAATTGGTTTGCAATTTTCGCTAAAATTATTCTTTATGTCAGTATAATCATGAAAAAAAATTATAAAGATCAAATTCAAGGAATGCCGATAGAGGGCGCTTTAGACTTTGGAGTAACGTACAACTATTTTTTACCATAATTTTTTTCATCTCATGAAATTTTTTTAGAAGCTTAGACATAAACTTAAATTTTGAGCTCAAAATCTAAATCGTTGGGAGTGGTTAAGTAGCGCAAACCGAACTGTGGGGGTAGGTTCAAATTTCAAATGAGTATAAAAAACGGAAAAATTTGTCAATTGGTTTGCAATTTTCGTTAAAATTATTCTTTATGTCAGTATTATCATGAAAATAAATTATAAAGATCAAATTCAAGGAATGCCGATAGAGGGCGCTTTAGACTTTGGAGTAACGTACAACTATTTTTTACCATAATTTTTTTCATCTCATGAAATTTTTTTAGAAGCTTAGACATAAACTTAAATTTTGAGATGAAAATCTGTATCGTTGGGACTGGTTAAGTAGCGCAAAATGAACTGTGTTCAATGGGGGTGGGCAGGTTCAAATTTCAAATGATTATAAAAAATGGAAAAATTGGTCGATTCGTTTGCCGTTTTCGCTAAAACTATTCTTTATATCAATATTTCCTTGAAAATAAATTTTAAAGATTAATTTAAAAAAAAATATCGTTAAAGGGCGCCTTAAAATTTAGAGTAACCAACAACTATTTGTAACCGTTATTTTTTGTATCTAATTAAATGCTTTCAAATGCTTAGATTTAAATTTTGAGCTCAAAATCTAAATCGATTGGAGGGGTTAAGAAGCACAAACTGAAATGTGTTCAGGAGTTGAAATGTTACCCTCCCCACCCTTCAAACACATTTCAATTTTCCGCTACTTAATTACTCACAACGATGCAGATTTTGAGCTCAAAATTCAAGTTTGAACGTTTACAAGCATTTAATTAGATACAAAAAATAACGGTTAAAAATAGTTCTTGGTTACTCTAAATTTTAAGGCGCCCTCTAACGGCATTTTTTAAAATTAATCTTTAAAATTTATTTTCAAGGATATATTGGCATAAAGAATAGTTTTAGCGAAAACGGCAAACGAATCGACAATTTTTTTCGTTTTTTATAATCATTTGAAATTGGAACTTCCCCACCCCCATTGAAGACAGTTCAGTTTGCGCTACTTAACCACTCCCAACGATTCAGATTTTCATCTCAAAATTTAAGTTTATGTCTAAGCTTCTAAAAAAATTTCATGAGATGCAAAAAATAACGGTAAAAAATAGTTGTACGTTACTCCAAAGTCTAAAGCGTCCTCTATCGGCATTTTTTGAATTTTATCTTTATAATTTATTTTCAAGATAATACTGACATAAAGAATAATTTTAGTGAAAATTATAAATCAATTGACCAATTTTTCCGTTTTTTATAATCATTTGGAATTTGAACATCCTTCCACAGTTCAGTTTGCGCTGCTTAACCACTCCCAATGATTTAGATTTTGAGCTCAAAATTTAAGTTTATGTCTAAGCTCCTAAAAAAATTTAATGAGATGCAAAAAATAACGGTAAAAAGTAGTTGTTCGTTACTGCAAAGTCTAAAGCGCCCTCTATCGGCATTTTTTTAAATTTGTCTTTACAATTTATTTTCAAGACAATACTGACATAAAGAATAGTTTTAGTGAAAACTGCAAATGAATCGACCAATTTTTCTGTTTTTTTATAATCATTTGAATTTTTGGAGCCTAAACTTTAATGGCGCCTATTTCCTTCGGAAGACGTTTGGGACCCTTAGTTTCCTATTTAATATTGTTTGTCTTGATTTCTACTATCACCCCTTAAAGTTTGTACCATGAATTTAGAAACACCCTGCATATTCAAAATGAATAAAATAACATTTTCTGTATTAAAATGCTGGTATCCAAAAAGCCGGAGTTTTGGCAGATCTGCTAGTGTTACTATTTCATCAGAGCTTCTGTTTTCAGATTGATTGATTGCTTGAATGATTGATTGCGTAGAGTTACTAAGTCTCCGCTTTTTTGTTCACCACTATTGTTCTAGAGGAAATGTTGCTCTTTTAAATAGCCCAAATGTTGAAATCAATAAAACAACAATGTTGAAATCAATAAAACCACTATTGTTCTAGAGGAAATGTTGCTCTTTTAAATAGCCCAAATGTTGAAATCAATAAAACAACATTTTCTGTATTAAAATACTGGGTTCCAAAAGCCGGAGACTTGGCAGCTTGATTGTCATGACTTTTTCGAGAAAATATTAGCCTTATTTAATGACTGATGAAATAAGGTAAATTTTAAGCAAGAAGCCACGTTGAAAAACTCTGAATAAATAAACCCCAACTACAAACATGTACCCACGTAGTAATACAAATTCAAACATTATATTGTGATGTCACAGTAGCTTAAAAATTATTAAACATAAATTAATTAATGTGATATGGTGCATTTGTATAATATTGAATTTATTGGACTACAAAATTTTTGGAGAACACGAAAGGGTTGTGATGAAATATCAAGCTTTACTGTCTACTGACATCTATCTGCATTGTAGAAAATATTTCCGGATGTAAAAAATGCCGTTTACCGTGAAGGTTTAAAAAAAAATACATTGCGAAAAAAATCTCGCTAAAAAATCATAACTTTAAAATTCTGAAAATAATCGTCAAAAGAATAAGTTAAAAATCCGTTATTCCTAAAATGAAGCAAAAACAAGAGGGGTTGTATCCATATATTCATTGATTAGTGTCAATATAGAATACACAATGTGGGACGTACTACTACATTTGGATAAAATACCACATTTTTTTGCTTTATTTTGGGAACAACGGATTTTATGTTTATTCTATGGACGATTACTTTCAGAATTTTAAAGCTATGATTTTGAGACTTTCACAAAAGTTGCTCTATACATTTAGCTAACAAAATATGGAAATGAAATTTTGATATCGTTGACGCATGCGCAGTGAAAACTTATTTAGTAAACCTACTCATTTTTCATACAATTTCTATTATTTTTTAATTTTGATTACAGAGTATTATGTGCAATGCTGTTTGTCACATTTTCAGAAAAGAATATTATTTTACATTAAGAACTCTGCAAATTATAAGCAAAAATCTTGGAAAAATTTGGGACTGTTTTTATAAAAATCTTAATTTTTCTACGAGTACACATTCCATCGTCATAAAAATGAACACAGTTTATTAAAATAAGCCACTTAATCATAATCTAAAGTTTAAGCGCTACATTAGTTTTGACAAGGTTATCCAAAAGATATTAATTTTTTTATTTATTGACGGTCCCCTATAGAGTTTCGGGAAAAAATCTTCACGGAAATGTATGACCTGTACCATTATGTTTATACACAGAGAGTTTCAGGATAATTCATCATGTATTTTTCTCGATATTTAATAAAATGTGTAACATCGCAAGTGGACGATCATCAATGGCCAGGTTGTGTATGTAATATGTCATAAATCTAAATGCGTCATCCAGTTTGCTCCATAACGAACTATTGTACCTGTTAAACTATTTTTTTTAATTCAGACTATTTGCTTGCTACCGCTTTCTTAAAAGAGTATAACTCGCAAAATTTTGCCGTCCTTGAATTGGCATTAAACAAACCAATATTACTATTTTAAAAACCTGGAAGAAATCAAGCAAGCTGAATTAAAAATATTGTAGCGTATTTTTAATCATGTGATGAACCTATTTTTTTGAAGAAATATCTTACAAATATAACAATTGGAAACGGAGCTCGAAAAATCTACATGCCCGACATCAGTGTTGCCAGATTTGGCCAGTGTGGCCACCTTTTCATTGAAATTCAGATTTGCAGCACATTTTTGAACTGGCAAAATTTGTTTTATGTAATAGCATATTAATCACGCGGCATTTTATTCTTTAATAAAAGTGGTGCTAATCAAATTTAAATAAAACAAGTTGGAAATTGCACGTGAAGCGTAGCAAATGAGGTGCGTTCGTAATTCAACAAAATTAAAAAAAAATTCAGATCTTGCTGTTGTAGTATACAGTACTTTGGATACAGTATATTGGCCGAAATCCTGTGTGTTCCTGTAAATACTAGAGTCTGATTTTTATTATACAGGAAGTAACATGCATTAAACCGCAGCAATGTATATCAATTTTATAAAATATGAAATAGTTTAATATAATTAAAACACGCCCCAAACAATATTTCCCAGTATGCAATAATGCAATGTTATACTTTTGAGTAATCCTGTAAAATATTAATATATTTTCTTTGTATAATAAATTGTACAGAATGTATATTTTAATACCTACTTCATAGATTCATGTCAGTTCGATAATATTCGAAAGAGTGTAACATCATTAAAATGTACTTAAAGTTATCTATTAATATTGACCGTAATGTGAGGGAATACTTTTGATTGTCCCTGTAATTAAACTATACATCCGATTTTTATAAAATTTTAAATGATTCGAGAAAATTATGCAACAATTATGTACTTTAAATCTCAAAAGATTAGGTTGAGTAGTTTTTGATACATTATATGTGGACAGACAGACAGACGGACCGACAGACTGAACGATGACTACAACTTGGTGTAATCCTGTGCAAAGTATATCAATTTCATAAAATATTAACTAGTTTCATACCATTAAAATGATTACCAAACAATGTATCAATATATAATTATGCAATGGAATACTTTTGTGTGGCTTTGTCAATTAAATAGAAATATTCTTTGCACCACAGATTATACAGAATGTATATTATAGTATATACTTCATAGATGCAGATCAACTTTATTATGTTCGAAAGAGTATAAGACCATTAAAATGCACTTGTAACTTTTCCCCCATTGACTGTAATGTATCGGAATCATTTTGATTGTTCCTGTAATTGAACTGTGCATCCAAATTTCATAAAATTGAATATGACTCGACAAAATTATCTATTAATTATATATTTTAAATTGCAAACGATTCGGTTGGGTAGTTTTTAAGTAGTTATGTGTGGATGGACAGACAGACAGTTGACTGAACGACAACTATAGATGCTAGGTATTTACATAATTACGAACGCACCTAAAAAGTAACCCATTCTTGCAACACTGAAATCGGACATGCAGATATTTTGAGCCCTGATTGGAAAGGGCATTTTTGCTATCTTAAATAGTCAGTCATTGAAATGCAATATGAAAATCTATTTTGTTGTCTCGTTGCTTTTTTTAGGTGTGTTCTTAATTATGTAAATACCTAGAGTCATCGCTCAGTCCGTCCGTCTGACCGCATATAACAGAGCAGAAACTACCCAACCGAATCATTTGAAATTTATAATATGTAATTGTGGATAGTTTTGTCCAGCAATTTCAAATTTTATGAAAATCCGATGCATAGCTTAATTGCAGGGACAATCAAAAGTATTCCGTTCCATTACGGCCAATAGGGAAAAACAGATAAACTTTTAAACTACCCACTGTAAAAATATAAGCTCGACAACACTTAAACGGCAATAGCGATATATTTGCCCTTTATCAAATAGATATACTTCGATTTGAACAAGACATAATTTTAGAAAATATGTTAAATGCTTACAAAAATAACTTAAATAAGATTCATACTTTTGAATCCAAAACTTCTCGGGCTCTCTCTCTCTCTTTTTGTTCATAAAAATTAAATAAAATCTTTCTCCATTCTTTTTCTTTTAAAAATAACGTCAAGCACATTCCTCAAACTGATATTTCTTTTATTATATAGTAACCAGTAAAACTTAATACTACCTACCAAATTTATATTGAAATATAAGCGTGTATTATGAACAAGGATTGATCTTGGAAAGCTCAGGATAGCGGTTGTTTAAAAACGTATGGCGCCGTGTATAAATTTTATGTTTATGAAAAAAATATCTAATTGCTGCGATTTTTTGAGCGGGGCTAGGAATTTATCTCTATTTTTACCGAAGTAAGAAAATTTCAGTAAGGTTTTTATGTGGATTCGTAATTATGTAAAATGAATCACCTTTAGTCCTCGTTCAGACCGTCCGTCTGTCTGTCTGTCACTCCCATATAACAGAGAAAAAACTACCGATGCGAATCTTTTGAAAATTAAACTACATAATCATTGCATATTTTTGTCGAGTGATTTCAAATTTTATCAAAATTTGATGTATAATTTAATTACAGGGACAATTAAAATTATTACGTTACATTACTGCCAATAGGAAAAACAGTTTCAAGTGCATTTTAATGATGTTACGCACTTTCGAACATAATAAAATTGATGCATCTGTAAAGTACATACTAAAATATACATTCTATACTATCTTTTATGCCTAGAACATTTTTTACTATTTTACAGGCCACAAAAAAGTATTCTATTCCAAAATGTTATAGGGGAAAACACTGTTTAGATGCGTTTTAATAATATTAATTATTTCACATTTTTTTAAACTGATGTACTTGCTGAGGTTTACTACAAGTTACTTTGTGTATAAAATAATGCAGGTAGTATTTACAGTGACGCACACAAGTTTTCTGCCGGTATACTGCATCCAAAGTGCTCTATACTATTGCACCATTATCTGAATATTTTGAAAACTTCCTTATAGATATATCGTTATAATGTAGATCATTTACATCACTTAACGTGCAATATCCAAGTTGTTCATTATATGACAAAGGTGGCCAACCGTTTTGTCTAAAATTCATTTTCTACCGTTCCTTAAGAATTATAATTTTATCTTTTTTAACCACTTAATGGTCGCATTAAATTGCAGTTTAACCCTTTAACGATCATAGCATTTTCATTGCTAAGATGTCGAAATAAATGACTGACACCGGTAATTAAGAACAAATATATTTCTAAATAAGAAAACGTGATTTTTCACATTCAAAATAAAAGGGATATTTTTAGATAAAAATACCGGTGTCAGAGGCGCGTATCGGAATTAAAATTTTGTGGTTTCGTGGCGAAACCAATGAACGTTAAAGGGTTAAAGATTCATATTTATTAATGCCACCACTTTTTTGAAAAAAAATATTCTTCTTATTTAATGACAAGTAACTTGATACCTAAATAAAACTAATTAAACTGTTTTATAAAACTGGTGAAAATAAAGCAATTCCGAATAAAAGCCGTGAAGCTTGCAGCCCCTGAATGGCTCGGGCGCGACGATTAAGTGGTTAAATTGAAGAACACTCGCAATTTAACATGGAAATTGTTTTCTGTATACCGTAGTTTCCTGCGTATAATCCGCGGATCAAACAATCATTTTTCGACCCAGAAATTTTATTAAATAAATATTTACTTCTTAGATCGGCATAAATATTTGCCTTCAAATACAAAATAAAATTTCTGAGTCGAAAAAGAATTGTTTGATCCGAGGATTATACGCAGGAAATTACGGTACAAGTACCGGTATATTTGATACACGCGTGTCGCAGATTGGCCATCCCGATTATATCAGAACGTGAGTTTCAGAACTCGTCCTGTCAAGATATCAATTTTTGAGAAATCGCGAAATATATCTAACTGCGGCCTTTTTAAAACTAAGATTTAAGGTTTTAAAATGCCAGAAATACAGGAAAAAATTAAGTTTTTTCTTTTCTTTTTTCAGATTTTTTTTCGGGACATGTATACAAACAGCATAAAACTGATAGTGTAAACACGATCTTTTAAATTTCGGAACTGGTGAGTTCTAAAACTTACGCCCTCATATGCATAATGTGTTGGCATATCCGACAGAGAAATTTTAATAGAATGTTAGTTGGCATCAAGAGTATTAGAAATTACTACAGAACATGCAGTCACAAGGGATTCTACCCTGATCCAATTCAGGCTGACTGTAATCACTTTACAAAAACTTGAGTATACATAGGGGTCAAACTGACATTAATCATACGTAATACGTGCGTTGATTTACTCTGGTTTAATGAATTTTAAAACAGAATTTTTTTTTAAGAAATGAAATTAAATTTGTTCAACATTGAAATCTGAAATCAAATAAAGAGTGATTTATGAAATAATTTTTTTGGTTAGAAATGAAGTTAATCCGGATCAAATTAATTCAGGTATTACGGAAGTTCAGTAGAAAATTGGCAGCTATGATAATATTATCATAAAACTTGTAATAGTTTTTCTCCACTTAATTGCAAATGTGATAATTTAAAAAATAGTAAAAGTTTTCATTATACATGCCAGCAGTATTCACTTGACGCTCCGTACTTTGGAGTGCGATTAAACATTTATACGACATCATCGATTAAGCACCCTATTTTCCAAATTTTTTGTAATGTCATAACATTTTACCGAAAAGAAGTTACGTGTCGCAGTGTCGTAATCAGATGGGTGACCAAAACCAGTAATGTTGTAAGGTTTTCTTCTCCTTCATTCTTAGAAGAGAACGTTCTGGTTAGATAACATCAAGAGAACTAATATACCGTAATTTCGGGTGTATAAGCCGCAGATCAAACAATTCTTTTTCGACCCAGAATTTTTTAAGAAACAAATATAACTAGTTAGATCGCCGTAAATATTTGTCTACAATCACTAAATAAGATTTCTGGGTCCAAAAAGAATTGTTTGATCCGCGGCTTATACACCCGAAATTACGGTACAGTAATTTTCTACGTATAATTCGCGGATCAAACAAATCTTTTTCAACCCAGAAATTTTATTTTGTAACTGAAGCCAAATATTTACGGCGATCTAAAAAGTTAAATATTATTTAATAAAATTTCTGAGTCGAAAAATGATTGTTTAATCCGCAGATTATACGCAGGAAATTACGGTAGTTGTTTTGCAACCCACGTTCTATGCATTTTTTAATCCTCTTGTCGATTACTATCACTACTCCCGATCCCTCGGACCAATTCGGCACGATTGTGCCGCTACATTCATAGCGGACGCACCTGAAGAAGAAGTTGGAACTCTTTCGAAAGACCTTGCGCAATTTTATTTATTTTATGGTATTTTAAAGACGTTTTTCACTCCAATATAAAATTTGCTAGTTAGATTTTCTGGTATGAATTCCAATTCTCTGATATATGCATTTTCTGGAACGCATTCTCCCCTTGGCATTAAAGTGTTAAATAACAGTAATAACTCATTGTTAAAAAGGGAAATATTTTTTAAAATAATCCTGTATTTGTAAGTTTTTTAATATTTTTCAAAAGATGGTGTTGATCCAATGTCACATAGTTCTGGGACTAGAGTTTAAAATTTGTTTCCAAAAAGTGGCACCATAAATTTTTAACACAACTATTCCCAAAAATATTCGCCGCAAGTTCCTACAGTATTTGTAGTAATAAAAAAATATTTTGTTTTGATAATACGGTTTTAACATTTTCTATTTCATATATTCCGCCACAAAGGTTCAATGCTATCAATCACCAAATGAATTATGGAATTAACTTAAATGGAAATCATTAGTACTTACCTACTGCAATATAATGATTCAAACAGATGTAATCGGTGTTTTATTCATTGCAAAATGTATTAATATCATCTACGTTAATTACAGACAAATCTAAATATCACTTAACCAAGAAAGTTTGTGCGGTTTTTGAGAACAGCTACTTTTGTTGCGTAGGCGTGGTCATACTGATTCTGCTGACGTCATTTCTGTTCAATGCCTTTAAATTGCAATCAGTAGAGAGTTGTTCAACGTATCTCACGTTTCGCTATTAGTTTTGTAAGAAGTACAATCGTTGACAAAGTATGTCGTTGATAGAAGAGATTTTGAGGCCTATTTTGCTCTACGAGTTCAAATTAGGAAACAAAGTTGCAGAGGCCGCTAGAAGAAATGCTCCGTGTTTGAAGAGACTTCAGTGAATAAACGGACCGCACAAAAGTGGTTCAGCAGATTTTCCTCCGGAGACGAGAGCCTGGAAGACAAGCCCCGGGTTGGTCATCCATCCATCTTAGACCATGTCCAGATGGAAGAGGAAATCAACCAGAATCCTGGTCTAACATTCAAGGAGCTTGCGCAAAGGTTTGGAGTATCTGACGAAACCATCCGATCGCATCTTCATAGCCTTGGGATGTCTTGGAAATTTGATAAATGGGTTTCTCATGTCCTGTCCGAGGAAAGCAAGCTCCAACGATTGAACATCTGCTTGTTATTGCTGTCGCACCACAACAAAGCCTCTTTCCTAGATCAGATATTGACATGTGACGAGAAATGTGTAATATATGATAACCAAAAGAGAGAACATCATTGGTTGACTTCTGGTTCCGTCTCAGTGGTTTCTAAACCGGACATCCATCAAAAAAAGATAATGCTGTGTATTTGGTGGACTAGCGCTGGTATAGTTCACTATGAATTCTTAGAAAGCGGTAAAACAATCACAGCTACTCGCCGCAGTTGAAATGGGTTTCTGCTGCTTTGCTCGAAAAGCAGCCAGCGCTGGTCAACAGGAGAGGCGTTCTTCTCCTCCATGATAACGCCAGAGCTCATACGGCCAACGCGACCAGGAATGTGATAAAACATTGGGCTGGGAAGTTTTGCCTCACCCACCTTACTCCCCGGACATCTCCCCATCGGACTATTTATTGTTTCTGGCCATGCATAATCACCTGTGGGAACAGCAGTTCCAAACCCAAGATGTTATCACAAAAACTATAATCCAGTTTTTGGACTCTAAACTAGTGATGCACAACCTTTTTGCCAGAAAATCGTTTGCCACCAGAATATTTGAAAAGTGACGTTTGCCTTATTTCATAGCACAGTTTCTGTCATTCTTATATGGAAAATTATTCTGCATAAAATTAGTGGTATGAGTTTGGCCCGCGGGCCACAGGTTGTGCATCCCTACTCTAAACTAAAATATTTTTTCAAAAAGGGTAATTATAAGCTTCTGTCTCATTGGGAACACGTAATTGAAGCCAATGGTGATTATTTCAAGGAATAAAATAAGTGTTTGAGGTTTTTGTGGGTCGTTTTTTATGTCCGCACGAACTTTCTTGGTTACCTGATACATTGGAAGCATTGACACTTCAATAAAACAAGTGGTCGCAAGATCGTAGATAAATTTAACAGCAGACGAATGAAGTGCTATTATCGGTGGTACTGCGGAATTACATTGAAAAGATCATAATTACATTTTATACAGCAGTGTTGGTAAATAGTAAACTGCAGAAATGTTTCGCAGATATTTTTTTAAGATTGAACAGATGGATTATGATTTGCAAACAAGTTACTGCAAATTGCAGTGCCGTTTGGATGCAGTTTCAAAAAATTAATTTTCACAAGTAAACTTGACTTGAAACATTGACAGAAATTTCCATCTTATTTAACCCTTTAAGCACTGGTGGGTAGATTTCTTCAAAATTTCTCTTCACATTGGCACCAGTATTTTGCAAAAAAAAAAAAAAAGGTTAACGATATGCATGGGGGGGGGACTGCATTAAACCTTTTTCAAATGGATTTGGTCGAATTTTATGGTGCCGTTGTGACATTTCGGAATTAAAATTGTGTGGTAGAAAATTCTACCATCAGAGCTCAAAGGGAACCCTTTGAAGGGCATGCATTTGTGTTTTTGTAAAGCTGAATTCCCACAAGAAATTTGGAAAAACTTTATTTACCAATAATTAAAAGTTATTTTGTAACTGTTTTCACTTAAAATCATAAATGTAAATTTTAATTTAAAAATTCTGGTAAGAATCGCAATTAAAACTAGATTGGATACACACCCAGAAAAAGGAATTTATTAAAACTACAAAACATGTTTTGTTGAGTGCATGTTGGTTGTTTTAAACGAATTTTTCAGTTAAAGTAAAAAATCGTTTTGTCGCTCAGACAAAAAAAAATATTCTTAACACTCTTATAAAATTTTAACAAAATTTCATCAATTTTATTTCAGTTTTAATAAATCTTGTACTTTCAATTTGTAATTCTAACAAAATTTTGTTGTTATTGCAAAATTTAAATTGGTGTGCAGTAGCCATAACGCTCTCATGTAATTTCGTTTAATTGACTTATATAGTTATAAAGCATTAACACAATTTTTGGATAATTAAAACTTTTCAAATTGACGTGGAATAAAGACGTTATTATTAAGTTATTATGCATTTCGGGTGAAAATTGTGGACGAAAAATTCCAGAAAAAATCAACAATATTTTTTTTGTTTATTCAAACAAGATTTCCATTGGAGTCAATGGAAAAAAATGAAATTTTACAGGATAGACTACGTTTTCAATGCCGAAAGCATTCGAGTTACTACCATCTTGAGGGCATTATAAGAAATAACGTGTAAGGTATATAAACTTACTTTCTTTCCCATACTGTTGGCCTTGGAACTTACGATTTTATCAACGAAAAAACAGAAAATAGCATTATTTGCCATTTATTTACCTTTTCATGTCAACGCCTCAGTTGATTTCATTCTCGCATTATTTTCTTCATCATTAACCCCTTCGCGACGGGAGCATTTTACAAAAATTTTAATGTTTTGTCACCGGTTTTGAAAAATAGAGATTTCTGCCTTTTTAAATCGAGAAAATGCTCCGATTAAATAAGGCAAATTTCACAGTAAAATTTTACTGGTGGGGATAAACAGGGATTCTTAAGCCTTTTTGCGGCACGTATACGTGTCGCTCGTTCCCAAGCGTTTAAAGAAGGTAAATTTTTCTGCTTAAAAAACAGTGTCGTAATCATAAAATGTGAAATTAAAAAAAAAAAGTTGCCAACACACTTATCGGACATGACACTTAAGGGGTTAAGAATAAAGGAATGTTTACTGAATAAATCTGAAATGTTCCAGTGAAATTTAAGAAATATATACGTTGACAAGAAAAACGTTGCGTTTGATTGCGAACTTTGTGAAAGATGAACAGAATAATTCCTGGTGTTTTGCAGAAAGTTTACTCCTATTTCTATAGTACGATTTTAGTTTTTTTACACGAAGTGTTACTGGGAAATAAGGTGCAATTCACCTACCCTTTATTTCCGAAACACGTTCTCAAAAATCTTTATACTGTAAGGAATAGCAAAATAATCTGAAAAGCGTTATAAAAAAAGGATTGTTTAAAGCCATATGCAAAATAGGTTTTCCATTGATACTACAACAACCGGAAATTTGAGTAAAGTTTTATAAGAATATTTCACGCCAGAATTTTGATTCAAAACAGTTTAATTTTATTATTTAAAGTTTTTCTTCTTTGTATTTATTAAACTGATTTCTTAATCAAATTTCTGGTTTTAACTGAAACATAGTCATATGATAGCCATCAAAATGACAGCTCACAGGAGTTTCAGTGTAAATCCAATATTTGTTAAAAAATCTATTACTTTTCCTTAGATAAATTTTGGAACTGCTGTCTAATACTTTTGTTTATGATAAAAGGAAAGTGGAATATTTCTTTATTTCACAATACCTAAGGCAATGGTTGCAATCATGCCTTCCAACCTGCATAAGACCAATCGAGAACCAAAATTCCAGAATAGTGATTTAGCTTGATTTAAGTAAGAAATTCTACTATTTGATAAAGCGAATGCTATTATATCGAAGTATTGCTGACAGTTGTCCTGCTTGCTTATGGTTAAATCAGTGTTGCCACTCCGATGAAATTTTATATTCAGATAGCTTGTTTGCATTAATCTAATTGTAATAAGTCAAATATTAGTGAATATTAATGTTTAAAAAATATGATAGCCTCAAACAATCCCAAGTTATATAATGCTATAGATGTAGTAAAACTAGCAGGATCATACAATCAGTATTTTCCGTAAGCTACTTTTTTTAACCTTCCTACCCTGAATGGGTCTAATCGACCCAGTCCTATAATGCGTTTCATTTGATTCAAACCAGAATTTTTTTCATAAAATAAATTAAATAAATAATACAGACATTTAAGTCAAATAAGTATCTTAGATGGATTTAAATAAAAATTCTAGTGAGAAATATTTTAATCAAGTATGAGTAAAATTTCAACAGTGTAGGTAGGTTAAATAAAATTCTTTGATTTGTACCACTTTTCTGAAATGGTCAAACTCGCCTTAATTAATGGCACATTAACTAAGGCGAAAACAAGAGAAATTTCATCCTTTCAAAAATGATGCCAATAAAGAATAGTCTAATGGCCAAACTATATACAATGAAGATGAATTCTCTCGTAAATTATTCAAAAATATACTGAGAAGATTATTGATTAGAAATTGTGGTAATGAAAAAGTGATCGAGTACTTTAATATTAATATTGTATAATTAATCTTTGTCTTGAGATTGTTTAACACTAGAACCGCGGAACCGGGTCATTTTGACCCTTGAAAATTGAAAAGATGTCGATTCGCACCAGACAAATCTTTAAAAAATAAGTTGCACATATGATGCAGAAAAATAATTTAAATAAATAAGTAATTTAGTTTAAAATGAAAATTCTGGTGTGAAATATTTTTAGGAATCTCGAGAAAAAAATTCCGCGGTTCTAGTGTTAATTAAGCTTGATTTTGATATTGGTTCACTAATCTAAATCTTAGAAATTTATTAATAAAACTCAATCTTGAGATTATTTAATTAAGATGAATCTTAACAATATTAATAAAACAATTCTCTTTCTTGCAATAAATGTTATTATCAAATTACAAAACCTTTAATTAAAATAGATATCATTAAACAAAGGAAATATTAGATCTGAAATCGTATAACTATTCTTGAAGTATCTACTACAAATTTAGTTCATCAACTTTTACGATACACTTTGTTCTGGGATAAACTAATTAATAAGGCTTTAAACAAATGAATTTGGTAAACTATTATAGATTTCTGAATTTATAATAACTTCTATTCTCTTATTCATTTAAACACAGGAAAAGTTCCACACGATAGATTATTTGAAATAACTCATTATTTTCCTACGTGACTCCCTAAGTTTAACCTTTCAAAGATTTCAATTAAATATATCTTGAAGGCTGATTCAGAGCGTAATTAAATTTAAAGAGAAATTTACGACGAGGTTTCAATCAGTGCTTTGTGAATTATTGTATCCTGCTAGTAGACGAATAAAACATAATGCCTGTTTCACAATACAAAAGGATGAATGGTTAATATTGTTAACATTTAAACAATTTAATTTGTGGTGAAATTGATGGGATCTTTTTTTACGCCTATGCACACCAGCATTAGCAATGGACTTTTTTCTTTATTTGTTGCGTTCGTAATTATACAAATACGTGGACTTATAATCGTCGTCTTGCCATTCGTCTGTCCACATATAATAACACAAAAACTATCCAACCGAATGGTATCAAGTTTAAACTTTAAAAGATTTCAATTAAATGTATTATCTTGAAGGCTGATTCAGAACGTAATTAAATTTACGTCGAAGTTTCAATCAGTTGTTTGTGAAGTATTTCATCCTGAAAGTAGAAAAATAAAACAGAATGTCTCTTTCATGCTGGCATGAGTGATTAATACTGTTGTCATCTAACCCATCTATTTGAGGTGGAATTACTGGAATCTTTCGCTTATGCACGAGCATTAGCATGAATGGTTATGCATGGCATGAATGCAGGCATGAATGGTTAATACTGTCATCCTCTAATTCATTTATTTGAGGTGGAATTACTGGGATATTTTTTATGCCTAAGCACGGGCATAAGTAATAGATTTTTTCATTTTTCGGTACGTTCGTTATTATAGAAATACGTAGATCTTATAGATGTCGTTTTGTCCATCCGTCTGTCTGCATGTAATATCACAAAAACTACCAAATCGAATGGCTAACAATGTTAACATTTAATACTTTTATTTGTGATGAAATTAATGGAAATTTTTACGCCAATACACACGATAAATAGCAATGGATTTCTTTCATTTTTAGGTTCGTTCGTAGTTATATAAATACGTAGAATTTATAGTCGTCGTCTTGTCCACCCGTCTGTTCGCATATAATAACACAAAAGCTACCCAAACGTATGGTATCTAATTTAATATGTATAATCGTTGCAGATTATGTTCTAGAGTCATTTCAAATTTCTTGAAAATTGAATCAAAATTTAAAAAAATATTAAAAATAATTTTCTTCTTTCTAAAAATCCTATGATACGTAATTAGTTCAACGATATCAAAAAAGTTCATTTATAGATTGTCATAGAGATTATTTTATTAATTTTTTCCATACGTAATTAAAACAATGATATCTCATGATATGTAACAATTTTACGTTTCCATGATTATTGCTTACTATTTAAGATGGAGTTATATAAGCCTTTAACCCTTTGATCTCTGGTGGGTAATTTTCTTCAAAATTCAGAATGTCACATTGGCACCAGTATTTTACAAAGAAAAAAAAACGGTTAACAATATAAGCATTTAAAAAAAAAGCCTTAAATCTTTTTCAAATAAATTTGGTCAAATTTTCTGGTGTCTTTGTAACATTTCAGAATTAAAATTATGTAATAGAAAATTCCACCATCAGAGCTCAAAGGGTTAAATAAATGAATTTTTGAAAACTATGATTGATCTCTGAATTTAGAATAACTTCTAATCTGTCGTTTATTTAAACACTGGAAATGTCTCGTGCGATTGATTATCTGCGATAACTCACTGTTTTCCTAGATGTCCCTAAGTTTAAACCTTCAAAGATTTCAATTAAATATATCTTGAAGGCTGATTCAGAGTGCAATTAAATCTAAAGAGAAATTTACGACGAAGTTTCAATCCGTGTTTTGTGAAGTATTGCATCCTGTTAGTAGACGAATAAAACAGAATGCCTGTTTCACAATATTAGTATAAATGGTTAATACTGTTAACAGTTTATCCATTTATTTGTGCTGGAATTAATGGGATGTTTTTAACGTCTATGCACACGAGCTTAAGCTACCATTTTTTTCATTTTTAGGTGCGTTTGTAATTATATAAACATGTAGAATTTATAATCGCTGTCTTTTCCATCCACATGTCCACATATAATAGCACAAAAAAATGACTAACCGAATGGTATTAAATGTAATATGTATAACCGTTGCCGAATATTTTCTCAAGTCATTTCAAAATTCATGAAAATTGAATCAAAGCGTAGAAATATGTTAATTTTTTTTCTTCCTTCTAAAAATCCCATGATGCTTAATTAATTCAATAACATCCCAAGAAAGTTAATTTCTAGATTGCTATGGGGATTATTTTAATAAATTTTATCATACTTAATTAATTCAATGATATGTCATGACAGGTAACGATATTGGGTATCTATGGTTATTTCTTACTATTTAAGATGTAGTTATATAAACCTTAAAAGAAATTAATTTTTGCAAACAATTATTGATTTTTGAATTTTGAATAACTTCTATTCTCTTATTCATTTAAAAGAGAAAATTTCCCTTGTGAATGATTATCTGCGATAACTCACTGTTTTCCTACATGTCCTTAAGTCTAAACTTTCGAAGTTTTCAGTGAAATATATCTGGAAGGCTGATTCAGAGCGTAATTAAATTTAATGAAAAATTTACGGCGAAGTTTCAATCAGTGCTTTGTGAATTAATACTACGACGATTATTATTTATAGCTATTCATGGCGAACCAAAAACATTAACCAAGAGGTGTCAAAACGCCCCGTGTCCGCCCTCGTGGGTTAAGTAAGACAGATGTTGCATTTCCAAAGTAATATTGCCAGCGAGCTATTTTTTCAAAATTGAAACTTCTACTGCCACCACTTTTTTGAAATGGGAAGATTAACTTTATTTTAACACATATAAATTAATGGGAAATCAAAGGGGCCTTTTGCCAATTAAATAATTGATGTCAATCAAGAGTACTCAATTTAAAAAAAGTAGCCATCTGGCAACATTGTATCAGAATTCAAACAAGTTTCAAGCTAAAAACTGACTATAAAGAATCAGAATTGATACGGAAAGGGGAATTTATACAGCAGGAAATTCTTTGGTTGCAGTATTTTCTAGTAAAAAGATTTTTAGATATAGAATAAAAATCCAAGCTGTTATCCTACATTAATTTTTCAATAAAAATACTCATGATTCACGGGGGAAATTACCTGAAGCGTGGAAACCCTGATAAACAACAAAGTTATTTCAACTAAAATAAACGCTAAGTTTTGTATTTATTTGTTTTGGATTGATTCATTATTTAATTGTAACAATTAAAGTATACAGTCGAGTACAACTTTTATACTATCTTTTTACATGAAACGTATTTAACATTTTCTGGGGCTTAAAAATTACACCTAATTTTTATTTTACTTGCAACCAGAATATTTGATTAAAAACTTCTTTTATAACATGCTAAAACATGTGCAAGTTCGCATTTTCTAATAAATTCATTTATAAATTCTGATGTAAAATAATCATTTCAAACAGATTTATCCCGTGCCGGAAAGTGTTAATATGTTTCTAAAATTATATTCAAAATCCTTATAATAAGCTATTCTTTTTAATTTTAAAACATTTAATTTTATGCTTCATTTGTTCAAAATCTGTCTTTTTCCACTGAGATGAACGTGTCTGTTTTACATTTAATAGGACAATTTTTAAAATTGAATTATGCAGAAAGCGGCGGAAAGTCTCAAATGTGCCGTCAAAAGTAATTGACATCATTAGTTATTTTCCGCAATTTTATTTAAATGCGTCTTATCGTATAAAAATCTGCATTGCTGCTGCATTCATGAAATAACTGTGATATGAAAAATTTTCAGCACGTACTTTATAAATCATAGAAGAATGCCAGAAAAGATTTAATTTTATTTTCTGAGAAATTTACATTTGATTTTATTATAGTCTAAAATTAATTTTAAATGTTTCTCACTTGTGTGGGCTTGTTGAATATATAATTTTTTTATGATAATTAAACAAAGCCCAGCAGTTTCTTCCCTAACCTGACGCATAAAATAAATTTAAATAAATGTAAGGTATTTTTGAACTTTAAATAAATTTAAATGAATTTCAACGTGCGTTCTCGTGTCTGCCAATTTTACACCTAACGTAGCTTTATGTTAAAGTGATATAAAACCTAAATATTTGTATAAAATATCTTTTAAATTAAGAAACTTTTGTTTGCCTTAACCCCTTAAGGAGCAAAGAACTTTTGTGGCTAAAAAGTTAAAAAGATAGGTTTACATTGGGATTTATCACAGAGTACGGAACAGAGAATCAACTTTCATACAATGTAATGGCAATTTGTTTAACATGGGATAACGCATAGACGGTAGCGATACGAGCGGATCACTCTGAAACTACGATCATAACATAAGAGAGGTTGCTAATTCGGCAAAACATCGCTTCCTTGGCGACAAATGATAAGGGAAAAAAATACAGCGACGGCTTGCTGCTTATTGTTTTGAAATTTATGAAAGAATTATTTTAATATGAAATAACTTTGACATATTCGTCTTGCAAACAATATATGTGTCTCTTCTTAACATGACGACCTAATAATGTAAACTTGAAAATTCAAGAACAATAACAGTAATAATTACGAATCAATATAAGCGCGGAAATCTAAGATCAAATAGAATAAGCACGCGTGCAAAGATAATGAAATCAGCATTCAGTAAGAAGTGCCAAGCCAGAATATGGTTACAGTTAAACAGAAATCACGAGGATAAAAATCGCCAACGCGATGGTTTAGTTTTTAAGTGATCCACTGAGGGCGTTCTTTTCAAGCCGAGTTGAGGCTCTGTCCGTACTCTGTGGGATTTATTAACAAATTTATTTGAAAAAAGTAAAAGCTTTTCTTCGCTTACATTATACAAAGCAAAATTTATTTGTTTAATTCTGGTGCGAACATGGCATTTAGTTATTAAACTTTAGTCGAATGTAATATATACCGATACCGTTCAAGGGGTTAATCCTTTGAGCTCTGATGAATGAATTTTCCACTACTTAATTTAAACTTTCAAATGTCACATTCACACCAGAATATTCAACCAAATTTATCTGAAAATAGATTAATCAATTTTTTCGTGTACATCATAAGTCGAATCTTTTGTTTACAAAATACTGGTGCCAATATGACATTTGGGCACTTTGAAAAACTTCACCCCCAGAGCTAAAAGAGTTAAAGAGGCAGCGAAGATATTTTAAGATGTTGTTTTCGTAGTTATATATATTTTTTTGTTATGGGTGTTACATCTATGTCACACATTCTTTCTTTTTAAAATATGAAAATGGGATTTTGTAAACTGTTGCGCCTGTAATAAGACATAAAAATTGTTAAAACAAAAATATATATTTCAGAAATTTGAGTATGAAATCTGCTTAGTACAAAGATAATTATGAGAAAAAGTGAGAAAATGTCTTATGGATTGGAATATTAATTGCTATTACAGTGTTTTTTCACTAATTTAAACTGATGAAATGTTTTCTAATATGTCAAATAAACTGAGCATTTTAATGAAACTCGGAATACTTAAAGAATTTAAAAAAATTTATACACTGAGAAAAAAAAAATTCAAAAATGCATTTATAAATCAATACACTTCTAGCAAAATAGATTTATTTTTTTATTGTATTTTATTTTTGTAAGAGCTGAGTCATCCCCCTTTCTTCCACCTTTCAACTGACCTTTCTTTCACCTTTCAGCCCCAGTATTACCCACTCTAATGGCGGACAAACACAAAGCCAGGCGCATGGACTGGAAGAAACCTCGTTTGAGTATGCACCAAGCAGATATGTAAGGTTGGATTGTCAAAAGGCCGGAAGATCATGCGGATAGTCTAGTTCGTGTCCGATAGTCTATCCAGGTCTCAACATCATTTTCAGTAGATCCCCCTTCTCGCAACAATAGTAGCACCTCGCCCCTGACGCTCTCATCCTGGGGCAAGGCCTAGTTTTCCCCCTCCCCCCCCAAAAAAGTGTTACTCTAATGTTGATCTCCCAAAAACGAATGCTTAATTTTAAATAGTGTTTTATTTCTAATCAACCAGATCAGATAAAAACAACGCTCGTTCACCTCTGCTAAGCTGTAGATTCATCCTCATAATTAGTAGCTAAAGTACTCATTAAAGTAAGTTAATGTATGTTAGTATCCTCAACAAATATCAAGTAAATAATTATTTAAGTAAATATAGTTAACTTCACATTTAGGTAGCTCTGACTTAATGCATAGAAAAATTATAATTTATTTAAAAGTAATAAAAACTAATCTTAAAGTTAAAAGTGTAAAAAGATGTGCAAGTAACCACCTCCTCTTTTGAATGCTGTCTCATTATTATGTGCGCATAGGCTAAGGCTTGCAAGAGCTAACGGGCTCGCTCCTACTCCACTAGAAAAAAGATTAAGAAAATCTTAAGAAAATTTCTGTAGAAAAACTGTAGGAAATTGGCCCATTTAAAAAAAAAATCCAGATAGTTTTGAGCTAAAATTACATTTTCAAAATTTCTTCAGATTTTTGTAGAATTTCTGAAGAACGTGGATATTTTTTCAGATAATCTTAAGGTTATTTTTAGTGGGGTATGGAACAGCCTACGAATCCAGATTTTAAATGGGGGCTTAGGTAGAAAAGTGGAGTCTGGTACACCCAGCATTGAAAGCTTCCTGTGCATTTCGGGCACATTTTCTATGGTGATACTTGTCTTTCAGCGGCACCCATTGTTTTTTCCGACCTCTAAATTGATTCATGAACCACTTCTCACGACAAGTACCCGCCACTGATTAGGCATCTAAAATACAGATTTCACCCACCCATGCAGGATTTGTGTGTGTAATGTGCAGAAACCAAACTAACAAAGCGAATTAGTTAAACAACGGGCACAACAGAACAATCAGCAAAATTATAGGTTATGCAATTAGGATTGCTGGGGCGTTTGTCTATTACACGGCCGCAGAGTTGCCAAGTCTCCGGCTTTTGGCACACCAGTAAAATTTTAAAGAAAATGTTGTTGTTTTAAATACCCAGAATGTTCCAATTAAATAAAACATCTTTTTCTGTATTAAAATACTGGTATACAAAAAGCCGGAGACTTGGCAGCTCTGTGGCCGTCTTGCGGCGATCACGCAGTCAATCGCCCCGATGTCAGACAGGTAAACTTGTTTGGCTACTAGAACCTGCAGGTAGGGGAATGGATATATGTTTGGAGAGCAGCCGATGTACGTCCTGTGTGCTGGAATGTCCTGCGTAATGTACGTTATTGGTTCCTGGTGCTTGCTGAATTATTACTACTTGTGAGTTACTTGTGATTAAGTTACTTGTGAATTATTCGTCTGGAGACGCCTTGCCTGGTGAAAATATAGTCACCTGACAAGGTTTCTAAATTAAGAGATCAATTTGAGTAGAAATGTCCAGGTGCGCTGTCATCGAAATACTCAAGACCGGAGGACACGAATTATGACACTGATCGACCATCTTCTGACTACTGTTGGGATTAACACCGGAAAAAATTTAACAGTAATTTTATTTTATTTTATTTGTGAAATATCCATAATCTTATAAAACAATAATAACTATTTAAACCTACTGGAGATAATTCAAATTCCATAAATGATAATTTCACCACATGAGGAGTGTAACAGTGTTGCCGCATCTGGCTGATTCTTTATCGGGGGATTGCAAATTTTCACGAGTAAGTTTAAATACCGTAATTTCGGGTGTATAAGCCGCAGATCAAACAATTCTTTTTGGACCCAGAAATCTTATTTAGTGATTGAAGACAAATATTTACGGCGATCTGACTAGTTATATTTGTTTTTTAAAAAATTCTGGGTCGAAAAAGAATTGTTTGATCTGCGGCTTATACACCCAAAATTACGGTAGTTATTGTTTAACCCTTTAACGATCAAAGCATTTTCATTGCTAAGATGTCGAAATGAATGACTGACACAGGTAATTGCAAACAAATATATTTCTAAATAAGAAAACGTGATTTTTCACATACATAATAAAAGGGATATTTTTAGATAAAAATACCGGTGTCAGTGTTGCATATCGGAATTAAAATTTTGTGGTTTCGTGGCGAAACCAATGAACCTTAAAGGGTTAATAAGATGCTAGATATTCCACAGATAAAAATAAGAAAAACTCTATTTATAGTTCCTCTGTGTGAATTCCAAAACTAGTAAAAAGTCGGTCGATTAGTGACGTCACTATTCGTGTCCTCTGGCTCTGGCCTATAGTATTTCGATGACAGTATCAGCTGCCAAACAACGAGTTCCAAATGTTAAGAAACTGGCATAACAAAGTTCACAACTAAGCGGTAGACACTGAAGATAGGCTCAAGAGTTAGGCACTAACAAGTTATATTGCCGCTTTGCGGCGATTAGGCGCCCCGATACCATATGTCAGACCCGTACAGTTTCAGCAATCCGGCAGGTAGCGGCAGGCCATCGGTTGGATAGATAGATAAATGTAAATAAAATATAAAAATATTTAATTCAATAGTTTAAATTTAAAATCCTTTTAATACCTTGAAGGGCGATGGGATAAAACATATCCCACTTAATTTTAATTGCAAAATACCACATTGACACCAGAATTTTCAAAATGAAAATTTTAAGTTTATCGAGTACATAAAGAAAAGCATTTATCTATTTTGAAGTACCGTAATTTCGGGTGTATAAGCCGCAGATCAAACAATTCTTTTTCGACCCAGAATTTTTAAAGAAACAAATATAACTAGTTAGATCGCCGTAAATATTTGGCTTCAATCACTAAATAAGATTTCTGGGTCCAAAAAGAATTGTTTGACCCGCGGCTTATACACCCGAAATTACGGTAAATTTGTTTGAAATTCTGGATTCAATCAATCATTTCAGCATTTGATTAATAGAAGTGCTTTGCCCTTCAAAGGGTTAATATAAAGATAGTTTATGAGAGAATAAGTGAAAAATGCTTTATAAATTGATATTTTATTGAAAGATATTAAAGGTTTTATTGAAATAATTTTAATTGACAAAGTGTTTGTAACACGTCTAAGAACTTGGGAGTTTCAGTTAAACTCTGAAAAGTTTAATAATTAGAAATATTTTACGTGATGAGAAGAAAAAAATGAATTCAAAACAGGCATTTATAAATCAAGCCAAATTCATTAGCCATTATCTCTTAAGTGTTATATATGATTAACAATTGAAATTCGTTTGCTGATTTGCATTGTACAAGTTCATTTCATGCATTTACTATTATTTATTCTTGTAAATAAGCATCTTTCAAAGAGTAAATGATCCAGATAACACAAATTGGTTAATAATTAGCAGGCGGTGAAATTAGTTGCTTGTATTCAGTATTAGTAAATAATGTTTTGTCAAGAATGAAGCATACGGTATTTCATTACTTTATTTTTTTACATCAGCAATCTGCGGCATTTCTGAATAAATTGTTTCTGATAGTATATTTATCAAATATTTTTAATGTATAAGGTTAATTAGTGGAGTTGCATTTTAAAGATTTTTAAAAATTATCACTTAGAAAAAGGATAATAAAATTATTGTAAAATCAGCAATCATTCTGACCGATATATATATATTTTCATTCTGGTACACTTTTTTTTGATTCTATAAAAATTGTAAACGTAATAGTTTTTTTTAATCCTTTCCTACTCAATACACTTCTATTGCGAAAAAGTTAAAATGACTGAGTGACACCGGAATTTACGTAAAAATGCATTTAAAAGATAGAAAAATCTGTTTTTTTCATACTTAATAATCGGAAAATACTTATACCAGAATTCTGGTGTCACTGTGGTATTTCGAAATTATGTTGGGTGTCCCATGCATTGGAGCACAAAGGCTTAACCCCTTGCGGCGCGGTGTTTTCATACACAGAGTACGGACAGAGCCTCAACTCGGCTTGAAAAGAACGCCCTCAGTGGATCACTTAAAAACTAAACCATCGCGTTGGCGATTTTTATCCTCGTGATTTCTGTTTAACTATAACCATATTCTGGCTTGGCATTTCTTGCTGAATGCTGATTTGATAAACTTTGCAAACGTGCTTATGCTATTTGATCTTAGATTTCCGCGCTTATATTGATTCGTAATTATTACTGTTAATGTTCTTGAATTTCCAAGTTTAAATTATTCGGTCGTTATGTTAAGAAGAATATATATATTATTTGTTATTGTTTGCAATTATTGCATATATTGTTTGCAAGACGAATACGTCACAGTTATTTCATATTAAAATAATTCTTTCATAAATTTCAAAACAAGAAGCAGCAAGCCGTCGCTGTATTTTTTTTCTTTTTTCCCTTATCATTTGTCGTCAAGAAAGCGATGTTTCGCCGAATTAGCAACCTCTCTTATGTTATGATCGTAGTTTCAGAGTGACCCGCTCGTATCGCTACTGTCTATGCGTAATCCCATGTTAAACAAGTTGCTATTACAGTATATGAAAGTTGATTCTCTGTTCCGTACTCTGTGGTTTCATAGACATACCACTTAAATTTAATTCCCAAACACCACATTGGCACTGGACTTTTGTTTAAAAAATTACGGTTTATTGAATGCGTGATATCTAACGTTTTCTTATTTACAAATAAAGTTGTTTTCAAATTCCGGTGTAAATCATTAATTTCAACACTTAAGCAAATGAATTTGCCCTGCGCCGCAAAGGGTTAAAAATAATAATAATGTCGGAAATTTGTTTATAATACAGAAGGGTTCGTAAGCTTGAAGTACTGGACTAACAAAATCGTCACTAATGCAGCAGAGAAGAATGTCTTATTAACCCTTTCCGGCACACTGTGTCCAGTCCAGGATACCTAATTTTAATTTCAAACTTGCAATCGGCACCAATAATATTTTAATAAAATTTTGCTTTTACAGTGAAAGCTGAAATTAAGATATTTTTTATTTCTAAAAAAGTCGTTTGTAAATTCCGGTGACAGTCGATAATTCCTCACTTTGCTGACTGAATTTGCCCGTGCCGGAAAATGTTAACCCTTTAGCGGACAAAGCATTTTGCTCGTTAAGATGTTGAAATCAATGAGTGACACAGGTAATTGTTAACAAATATAGTTGCCAATGAGAAAAAGTGATTTTTCACATACATAATAAAATGGATTTTTTAAAATTAAACTTGCGGTATCGTTGTTGCACATCTCAATTAAAATTTTGTGGTTTCGTAGAGAAACCAATGAACGTTAAAAGGTTAAACCATTCACAGCGGGAGCTTTTACAAAATTTTTAATGTTTTGTCACAGGTCTTTGAAAACAAAAATTTGTGCCTTTTAAATTGAGAAAATACTCCTGCTAAATAGTACAAATTTTACAGTAAAGTTTTACTGGTGGGCATAAACAAGGATTCGGAGCAATTTTTCTGCATGTATGCGGGTCGCTCGTTCATAAAAGGACATTCCCAAGGGTAAACATTCGCGAAATAGAAAATGCTGAACAATTCAGTATTCGCACCACTTTCTAAAAATAAATATCTTTTACATACGCATTGACAACAATTGCAAGAAAAGTATAGCACAAAATGTATTTTTTTTTAAAAATATTAATGGGAACAGGATATGAAAACAGCATTTTTGCGGTCGCCAGGGTGCGTAGTCTGGAAGCACCTTGTAAGGACCTTTTACCAGAATTTTTATAATGTAATATTTGTTTCATTTATCGAAAAAGAAATCCTTTTTCAGATCTAACAACCAGTACTTTAAAGAATTTCTGATACTAAAAGAATTAAAATCCTCTGAGTTTCTTGATGACTACGCACCCTGGGTCGCTGTTTTGACATTTACGGAACTTAACTCTCGTGACTGTTAAGGAATTACTGTATTTCAAATACAAATCCACGGTTCGTACGAATCCTGGAATTTTCTGACCAAGAAATTCTTCGGTACCAGTATTTTGTTACAGAAAATCTCTTTTATAAGAAGAGGACATTTCGCACTGTTAACCGAGGTTTATTAGTTTTATAAAAAAATATATATATATTGATATTTCCTAGAAAAATAACGGTATCCCGTTCAAAAGTTGAAACCAGAAATTTCACCGAATTTTTTACTAGAAAACGGTAATTTTCCGACAACTATAAGATATGATTTTTATTTTTCAAAAATTTTTAATCGTTTTTTCACACACTTTTTATAATCAGAAAATTATACAAAACTTGCCAGTTATGCATCTTTAAGGTCTATATAAGCTCAATAAATCACATGTAATTCGGTACAGTAGTTTTTGAGAAAATGAGGTTTTTAAAAAATCGAAAAAACATTTTTATCTTATAAAATATCAATATTTATAAGCTAATAATATGGGAAATAGATTGTCAGATATGTAGATACACCTGGGGAAAAAATCAAGAAATTTGATTGAAAGGCATGTTTTCAATGCTTATCCGGCTATGCCCTTTGTCACGATAAGATAACAGAAAAAAAAAAAAAACTTGCTGCTAATGGGTATGCTGTCTGGGAAATGAGTAAATTCGTTTGTGTTTGTGTATTTCCTATCGGAAGGCGCATTTTTAAATCTGGAAGATAAACGAAGGATACTAAATCATAATTCGGAAATATGTTTTTAAAACGATAAGTGTTGATTTTTTAAGCAGAAATGTAAGAGTTATGTAACTATAAATGTAAAGGTAGCAGAAAAAATGGGTATATTTAAATTTTCGGTATTACGATTTTGAAAGCCGATGTTGAATTTTAAATAAGAAAGAAACAGAAAGAAAGTGAAATCGACATTCAGAAAATATTTTTGAAAGGTAAATATTAATCAAGGTTCGCACACTCCTTGAATTTGCAAGGACTCCGGAACCACTATTTAAAATAAGAAAATTTACATATAATTTTTAAACCACAACATTTGCAACCCTCACCTTCATTCACAGATTTTGCGATATTTTTCTGCAGTGAAACACTTTGAAAATATTCTTAAAACTTAGTGGTAGAACTGTGCGAACCCTGATATTAATATATTTTTTAAAACAGCAACATTGGAATCGAAAAGCTGCCCCCCAAATAAACTGGAATGGTTTGTTTTTTAGTATTTTGACCAATCACTTCTAAAAGGAATGTTTTCGTAATTCCCAGCGTATAATCGGCAGATCAAACAATCTGCTTTGACCCAGAAAATTTATTTAATTATTGAATACAAATATTTTCTGCAAATTTAAAATATATATATATATATATATATATATATATTAATAAAATAACAAATCGCTCTGTGTGTGTGTGTGTGTCTGCGATAGTTAGCGAAAACTACGGCACGTACGAAGTTCAAATTTTTTTTGAAGATTGTCCAAGGCCTTTCCTAATGCACCTGACCCTCAGAATTTTAAAATTCTAATAATTAGTTGAGAAATTAATTAAAATCCCTAAATTAGAAGAAAGGAAAAGTATTCATAATTCAATAAGGGCATATATTTTTCTTAAACCACAGAATATTTCTTCGAAAATTCAAAGAAAAGGAAAAGGGTTACTGTAAATGCACGGTTGCCATGGCGATGAATGTACTAGGCTTTTTAATAAAGGGCTGTATTTTAAATTCTTCTGGACCTAAAAACTCAAAAATTAGACAGCTACACGCAGAAAAAATTCCTCTTTCAGAAATTCTAAAAATAATTTTCATACTCCTGTAAATAGTTGAAAAATCCGTAAAAATCCATTTATAAAATCTCATTTTATTTCCTTTCAAAGAAATAGAATTTCGAGAAATCTTTCTGAACGAGAGCAGGTGTTTTGTAATTCAGACAGCTGGGCGTCAGATAGTAGTGGCATTTTTAGACGATCTGTAAATATTTTCGAATGTTTAATTTATGAATTTAATTTTTATCAATTCAAATGAAGAATTTTTCGCTGATTTTAAATATATAAATTTCTTCGCAGTCGCTCAATTACAACCTTATATATTAATTATTAATTTGTTACTTGGATGACTTGCTCTGTTTAAAAAGCAAGTACAGTAGAACCCCGCTAATTCGGACCGCGATAATCCGGATCTCCGGATAATTCGGATCGGTTTCGTCATTTTTTTTCAAGTTTAAGAATCGATTGGCTAATTTTTATAACATTAACTTGCTTCATCGTCGTATCCTAAATAAAAAAAACTTTTTCTGACATGTTTTCGGAATAATTAAGCGAAGTAAACATTATTATTGTCTGCAAATATTCAATAAGTTTAACGTAAAGGTGATTTTCTGTTAGTATTTTATATTTTACTTCATTTTTTTTCTAATTCTCCGGATTTTCGATAATCCGGATTGGGTCCGGTCCCAAGTAATCCGAATTATCGGGGTTTTACTGTATATGGAAACCACAAATGTTTTTTGGTACACTGTTATTTTTTTAAAAACACCATTTAGAGGTTTTAAAGTTATGCATTGAGCAATATCTTTAAACGTTGTTTAATAATATGTAAATTTATAAAAATCAAAGTTTTCTTTTAAATAAAAAGTTGATTTAAAAAAAGAAAAAGAAACGCTGAAACGCGAATTAACTAAAATTAAGAAAAAAAATCTCACAAAACGATCATTTTGAGCTTTCAGATACATTATAACGCATAGTAAATATTTTAAAGGTCAGTGAGCATGAAATACGGGGCGGTGGATTTTTTAGGAGAAGCGATCAAATATTTAAAATTGTACCGTTTTCTACCATTTCAAATGAGGGATTTTCACTATGCCCTGGAATAAATATTACTTATTTAATATAAAACTTTCAGATTGTTTATAACACTTAATATAAATTTTAAAGAGTACGGTAGGGGGCAATAATTATTTTAGAGAGGTATTGATCAAATATTTGAGACCGTACCGTTTTAGATGCGGATATTTCAGAGCTCTGGGATAAATAATGCATATTTAATATAGAATTTTAAAAGTGTACTAACCCGTATTTTCGAATAATAATCTCATGAAATATCTTTCTTAGTTCGCCATCTGGTGGTAGAATGTGAAACTTATCCCCCACCCCTTTTTTTTACCGTGTGTGCACAGCATTTCTGCTAAACGGTACCGTAGGCAGCAGGGATTAAGTTCGAGATAAGGTCTTTCTACAACATTTTGTAGTACGAATTTCACGTGTATTTTAGAATATTATTACTGGCCCGAGCAACGCCGAGCGACTCAGCTAGTATATATATATATTTTATTTTGAAAATTTTCTGGTTCGAAAAATGATTGTTTGATCTGCGGATTTTACGCCGAAAATTACGGTAATATAATTCATCCTTTACTTCCGAAAGTATCTAAAAGGTATAATCTCTATCTACCCTAATTTCCTGCCTATAATCCGCGGATCAAACAATCCTTTTTCGACCCAGAAATTTTATTTTGTAAATGAACGCAAATATTTACGGCGATCTGAAAAGTTATATTTTATTTAATAAAATTTCTGGGTCGAAAAATGATTGTTTGATCCGCGGATTATACGCAGGAAATTAGGGTACTTTTGGAATGGTAAATTTTATGTATCTGCACATCTTTTCTATTGTAAAAGTTTGAAAACATGCTGCAAATGCCCATATATATATATATATATATATATATATATTAATTTTGGACTCATGCAAAGTATTTCATAATTCCGTATAGCGATTTAAGCGGTCAGCTGTTTGGCTACCACTATTTCCAAAAAACAATCCTCATGATAAATTTTTGTAAATCCCAGGAAAATATATCACCCTCTTGTTTTAAAACGTTAATGTGCGAAAACTTAACTTTGACTGACTGGCTACATGTATAAGTATAATGATCTGCTTTTTCTGCAATGTTTTGATTGTAAAAAATTATTTTCTTACATAATACAGACTTCAACTTTTAAATTTCACGAATAAAGGAAACCTACGCCTTGTTATGATTGCGCAAATATTTATTTTTTATTATTTTTTAAATTATAATTATTTAGTTAGAAAAAGATAAATACTTGGAATTTAAAAAATAACTTAGCATAAATGGATAAATATAACTTATTTTTTACAGTAACACAAAGCAAATTTTTTAATCATAATAATAGTCCATTATTAATAAGATTAATCTTTTTTCCCGAAAAATACTGTATAATAAAAACAGAACATGATTTTTAGAAGAATGTTTTAATTTCATTTTGAGATGAATACAATTTGACAGGAGTAAACTTTGAAATGCAAATAAGTATTTTAATTACAGACTAACTTGGAATATTATTTTGTTTAGAAATAATTTTGATAGACAGCCGCTTTTGTACTTCTCGAAAACCAGTAATCAAAGTCAGTAAAATGAAAAATAAATTGGCATATTTTAACATAATTATTGATATGTGTATCTTGAAAGAGTCGAAAGTAATTATTAAATAATATACAATAGTAAAACAATTTTCCTTGTTTATTTTAGTATGTAGATTAGAACAGAAGTCGAAGTTAAGATATATTTTTTGACATAACGAGAGGGTTGTTATATTTGTATTCTTCATAGTTCAAGCTGAATGGCTTTAAAACTCATGGAATAAAATGTATAAATCTATTTGGATGAAATCTCGCAAAATGATACACTATTATATATATTATACTCGACTAGTTCTATGGGTTTTTGTAACGGAAGTCACACATATAAAAATTCTTATTCTTGTTGGCAATCGTTAATTACGTAATATTTGCTTGACTTTATTTGATTAATGTGGTATTTCCTATAAAATAAGTCAATTTGCAAATTTGTGGATTAACCCTTTGAGCTCTGATGGGTAAATTTCTTCAAAATTCCAAATGTCACATTGGCACCAGTATTTTGCAAGGAAAAAAACCGGTTTACGATATAGGCGAAAAAATGCATTAAACCTTTTTCAAATAAATTTGGTAAAATTTTTTGGTGCCATTGTGACATTTCGGAATTAAAATTATATGGTAGAAAATTCTACCATCACAGTTCAAAGAGTTAAATAGTTAATGAACTGATAGCATAGTTGTACAAAATACTTTTTTACTTCAGCATGTGCAAATGATATTTCTTTTTTCAGAATTTTGCAGTCGACCGTAAGTTCGACATAATAGGTGACTCAAATATACTGAACAATCAGAATGATGTTAATTATAAAGTGAGCTTTATTTTATTTATTTTCTAACACGAGCTGCACAGTAAATATTTTAAAAATATTATAATTATTCATCATAAACAGAGCACACCTGACAAATTTATTAATCGTTATCATAATACTGCAGAGAAATTTTTAATTTATTTCTCGAACAATTTCTTCAAGTCGCTTGCTGTTTGCAACTGTCATTCGAAGCTAAAAACTCTGTGAGGATGGGGTATTTTACAGATAGAGAAAAAGCTATTTTCATTTCTTCTACTAAGCTGCAAAACACAAGGGGAGAGATATATGGCTGTAGGGAAAACGTTTCCGAAACAGACCATGGGTGGTGAACCTGAATTGCAGCAGAACAATTGTTTCCAAAATCGCCAAATAATAACCCTAGTCATATTTAGTCATAGAATTTTTGTGTTAACTACAACGAAGAGCATTAACCACCAGAGCATTATAATTAGTAAATGGCTTTGAATATTGACACATTGGAACATGGAATCTCCATCTCTGCCTCAAAAAACTGCACTTATCGAAAACTTTTCGCCCTTACATAACAGATACATTAATTGGGATTGTTTCGTGCTACCAGGTCACAATAAAGTCTTCCAAAGACTGCTGGAGAGTCAAGCATGAAACTGACCATCTCGATAAGGTAGCAGATCAGACACTTACAAGATAAACTGTAAATCTTGGTGTGCAAGAATAAGATAATCCTACTACTGTACGTGAACTATAGTACATTCTTCATATTAAATCATTCAAATATATGACTGATTAAGATCATCGAATCGAGTGAATCTAGCCAACTGGTTTCTGGTGCAGAACGCAGCGCATACAGATTGTTCAACGACCATTCTTTTGATGGATGAGTCAAATCTCATAAGTCATTATACCGTAATTTCCGGCATATAATCCGCGGATGAAACAATTATTTTTTAACACATAATTTTTTTTATTAAAAGTAACTTTTTAGATCGCCGTAAATATTTGCTTTCAATCACTAAATAAGGTTTATGGCGCGAAAATGAATTTTTTGATCCGTGGATTATACGCTGGAAATTACAGTACATTTAAATTATAAAAGGAGCACGTGCATGCATAAGTAAACCCATGTGCAATATATCCAAATGCTCATCAACAACCATTTTCTTAAATCCTTTAAGCGTCTTAACCGAGTTTCCTAATTACTATTACTGGTTATTCCTTACTATTACTAGTTATTCACAATAACACAGTACCTGCGGACTTGAGCTGCATTAGATTAAATTTATGGTTGATTAAAATAAAATATTCGGATTTGGATCGGATATAACCTAAACCGTAAAGGACGCTCATGTAGGTGAAAATAAAATGACATTTAAAAACAAAAAAGACTAAGAAACATGCCGTTGGAGTCTAACCCTTTTTCCAATAAAATTATTATTATTATTATTATTATTATTATTATTATTATTATTATTATTATTATTATTATTCAAAGTTTTCATAAATGTCACATGTTCTGAAATTATATGTAAAACACAGCATGAATTGAATAAAAATACTACTTTTTGAAATTTTTGAGCAACATATTTTTATAACTTCTGTAAAACAATATATTTCCCTCCAGATTTGTTGAGCATGAAATTTTTGTTAGTGATATTTTCATATTTAACATCATTTTCCACAAGAATGTAATAAAACTATTTTATGAATGAAATGTTTTAAAACGAAACTGCAATATATCTTTCTAAAATCTTGGCTTAATGCTTTATCTACGTATCGAAAATTTAATTTAAAAAAATACATGATATATCTTTATTGATCAGATAAACCAATATAACCTTTTGTACTAGAAAAATTGTATTTTGTTTTCCTTTTCATTGCACTTTTATGACATTTTTCATACATGAAAATCACTTGCTATGCCGATAGATTTCGGTTATGATTTAGAAAAATAAAATAAAATATATTGCTTCTTACATTCCAAAATTACATACTGAAAATTTGTATTCATAACTGATTCTCCCCGTGTTTAAAACTCATACTGTTTTATCTTTAGCATCACCACTAAAATTTAATAGATATTTTTGATTTATTTAACCGCAGATTTGTGAAAAATAATTCCATTAAGGGAGAGAAGTTTCGTATTAAATATCAGGTTATGAAAAAAATAATATATATATTTTAGCGATGAATACCTATCAACTTCCAGTTTCACCATCTGGGAAAGTATTATTTGATCAGTTTGAATTATTATAGTACTGCCAGATAGGCTATTTTTTCAATTGAAATTCTTTTTTGACGCCACTTATTTGAAATGGTAAAATGTCATTATTTAACCCATTGAGATCTGATGGTTCAATTTTCTACCACGTAGTTTTAATTATGATGGCACCTGAATATTCGACTAGATTTATTTGAAAAATGTTTAATGCATTTTTTCGTATATATACTAAACCGAATTTTTTCTTTACAAAATACTGATGCAAATGCGACATTTGGAATTTTGAAGAAATTTTACCACCAGAGCTTAAAGTGTTAATGACATATAAATTAAGGCGAAAACAAAGGGAGTTTTACTGTTACGAAAAAGTGGTGCTTATTAAAAATTCTAAATAAAAATAGTAGTCCACTGGCAACACAGCTTTATTAATCCTATGAGGTGCAAAGAACTTCTATTCTTAAAATACTGAAATGGTTGAAAGACACCTAAATTTTAAAAACAAATTTATTTCAAAATGGATAAGCGTTTTCTTTACGTGCTTGATAAAATTAAAAATTTCATTTCAAAATTATGGTTCCAATGGGCCATTTCACAATTAAAATTAAGTGGAATATACTTTATACCACCACTCTTCCAGGGGTTAAACCCCCCTTTTAAAAAAGCTAATGTTTGATTTATAACTAACCATTTCAGGGGCAAAATACCTTCATTCGTAAAATGAGGAAATGAACGACTGTCACCAGAATTTAAAAATACATATATTACAAAAGAGATGAAAGCATCTTTTTATGTATTTTATAAAATTAAATTTTTCATTGCTAAATTCTGGTGTCAATGTGGCATTTCGCAATTAAAATTAAGTGGGATATATTTTATCCCAACGCCCTTCAAGATGTTAAATGAAGAGGGAATAGCTATTTAACGAAACAATTCATTAATCTGAATTTTAAAAAACGTGTCCTATTCACGTCAGCCTTTACCTTTAGAACGTGACGATACCTCATGCAAGGTGTTTACCAGATCGCTTGGACATTTAAATTTCATTTCGCACGAATTTTCCATAACTAAAATATATTACGTACTTTTTCACAGCATTAAAAAAAAAAAAAAAAAAAAAAAAAAAAAAAAAAAAAAAAGGTTACATAATATATTGTATTAAAAATAGTGGTGGGAACAAAATATTAAAACAGTTGCTTGTGGAAACCTTTTGCAGTGTTGCCGCATCTGTCGGTCATTTTATTTGAAATACTGAATTCACATCAGACATTTTTTATTACAAATTTTCTTTCGTTTTATTTCTTAGTTATCAGTTATCTTATAAAGCAAAAATAACTATTACAACTTTCTGGTGATAATTCAAAATGTCTAGCCGGAAACCAGGCAGACGTTTGTGTTTCCCACATACAATGAATTATCACTAGAAGCGCCAAAAATGTCACTCAAGGTTTAGAAAAGAAATGTACACGTATGAATTTTATTTCAATATTTTAACCTATCTATTTAACTTAATTTTTGTGTGTGTTCTAGTTATATTAGCTATTTTTTATAGAAACTCTGGTTCAAATTGAATTATACATATTAGGCAACAATGAAATCGAATGCACCAAGCGCTACAGAGTTGTCATCGGGCTACGTTTCTTAACCTTCCTACCCTGTTCAAAATTTACTCAATCTTGATGTAAACATTTCACACCAGAATTGTTATTCAAAACATTTTAATATAATTAATTGACTTAAATTTCTGAATCTCTTATTTAACTTTCTTTATAAAAAATGTTCTGGTCCAAACCGTATAAAACAAATTAAAGGTATGGGTCGATTAGACCCATTCAGGGTAGGAGGGTTAAATTCAGATTTCTTGATTGGTAATACTTTTCTGAAATCAAAAAATTATCGTGCCTGAATGACGTATTAATAAGGCCGAAAATATGGCGAATTAAAGTGGTGCCAACCAAGAAATTTGAATTTTAAAAAGTAGGCCAATTTCCAACTGAGCCATCCCGGACGAATTATGGTGGACGTCTTCACCCAAATGACCTCAACGATCACAGAATCTCGTCTGATACGATGGATCAGCTCAACAGGATAAATCGAAAGTCAATATTTGGAAATACAGATATCGCTGAGTGTGAAATCATATGAGATTAATTTTAAACACGATTATTCAATCGGTAAATTAATTACAACTGATGTAATTTTTCCAAGTAGGTGAAAAAGTCCGGGCCAGGATTTGAACCAAGGATGTATTGGCTAATGCCGCCAACGCTCTTCCAACCGAGCCATCCCGGACGCATTTTCAGAAAGAATCACGTTTTGAGCACCTTATCGCCAGAACAACGATTGTCGAGGAGATGAAGTCAATGCTACGCACCATTTCTTGTTTGTGACGTCAAACGCCTAGCGAATAGAAACCCTTTCTTCTGCAAAGTGATCGCGCTTATTGTTCATTTGTTTTTCGGTAAATGTTATCAAGCAAAGACTATAATATGAGGAAATGTTATTCACCGTTGTTTATGATTAAAACATAGTTTAAAACAAAAAGCTTTTTCAGATTAAAATTCTTTAAATTTCACAAAACACATAAAGATAGGGTTTTTCTTTCTCAATTCAAAAATATTATTTCCTTAACTCGCTATGCTCGAAGAAATTGAGTAGTTAATTAAAAACAGTAGTAAAGATTCGCTTGTAATAAATATAATTCTATTAATCATATGTTTTATAACACATTTAAACTTAGTTTTTTTTTTTTTTTTTTTTTTTTTGCTATGCAGCTAGCTGAACGTTCTCACATTCGCCAACTCGCCAATGCTGGTGCTCAAAACGTGATTCTTTCTGAAAATGCATCCCGGACGAATTCTGGACGATTTCTTCACCCAAATGACCTCAACAATCACAGAATCTGGTCTGATACTATGGATCAGCTCAAAAGAATAAATCGAAGGTCAATATTTGGAACTGCAGAAATCGCTGCATACAAAATCATATTAGATTAATTTTATATGTCAATTGATATAGCATGATTGGAAAAAGATGAAATTTTCTATTCAAGTCGGCCAGTAAAAGTTTTCACCGATTTTCCATTTAGTCAGAAACTTTTGATCAGATTAAAAAAAACAGCCGTCATCATGCGACAACCTCCTCAGTTACTTCACTCGCAACAACTGGACAATACACTATAAGTCTCATTTTCTGTATTCGTATTTCGATGATAGTGTATCCTGTCTAATAATGGATTTATAACACAGAGGAGAAGCCTTATAATGTACTTTCAATCAATTTCAAGTGAAGTATTTGAAATGGTTGTCACAAGATGGCGGCTGTTTTTTTTACCTCTTTGTTAATCGGAGTAATTTTGTGTTTACTTTCACTCAAACTTCGTATCGTAAATTTGAATAGAAAATTTCATCTTATTTAGACTCCTTATTTATGGAAATATATTTCTGCAAATGTGGTAAAAATTTCTATTTTTTTTTCTCAGTTTGTTCTGGTGTTGTAATCGTTTCCATTGATAGGAGCTTGATTAAGCTGCCAAATTATGGTGGAAACGTATGGTCGGACTACCGCCAAAGGAGCATTCACCATTTAACATAAATAGTTGTTTCTGTTATTGTTTATGAATGAAATTTTGCATTAATTAGGAGAAACATCTATTAAAACTTACTGGTGTATGGTTGCGCCTGTGGTAAGGAGACACTGCGAAACCGGGGAAGTGTTGATCCGTGTGGTGGATTTTTTTTAAGAAATATTAATTTCGCACCATAAAATTTTGACAAACAATTTTCTTTTATCTTATTTAGGAAATGTCTGTCATCTAATGAATAAGAAATTCCTACAGAGCTGGTTAGTATTTAAAAGTGTTGCTTAGACCTTTATATTTATCTGCTTGACATATTTAAACTAAAAAACAATATGTTTATTCCCTATAGCTGGAGCAAAACAGGCAACTTTTAGTAAGAAAACAGCATTACCACTCTATTGGGTCATACAACGAATTCCCAATTACCCTAATTTCCTGCCTATAATCCGCGGATCAAACAATTCTTTTTCGACCCAGAAATTTTATTTCGTAAATGAAGGCAAATATTTACGGCGATCTGAAAAGTTATATTTTATTTAATAAAATTTCTGGGTCGAAAAATGATTGTTTGATCCGCGGATTATACGCAGGAAATTAGGGTACATACAATTAATATAGCTCTTGTTTTCAAAACTACCTTGGACATGCGTTGTAGAGGTGGCTATATTTCCTATACCACCCGGCCCAACTATTCGATCATCTTAGTACAGTTTTATTTATACATTGATTTGTGATTTTCTTTATAAAAATTTAGCATGTTTTCGATGCTTCCACCTTGTTCATCTGTTATTTGCATCCACATGCTGCTGTAACTATCTTCAGGTATATTTTTACAGTTTATACAAAAAATGGCAAGCAGAGTAATGCAAGGGAATATATTAAAGGGATCTACTCGGCCATCTATTATATTTATCAAACTTACATTCAGTTGATGAATAGTGATTGGAAGTTCTGTTACCACAGCATTTTTTCAGTCAATTGTATTTTTTTTACGTAATGATTTGCTTCAAAGATGATTTCAGATATTTCAACTATAAGTATGGCATCATTTATTCTACTTTTTCATTTTTTTTATGTTGAGAAGCGAGCTGTTTAATGTGATGGTGATCGTCAGCGAGAATTGCAATGAAAATTTGTTCTCCATGTGTAAAGCAACCGCTGTTGTAAATAACCTTTTTTTGCATTAGTTTTATGCCGTTTTCTAAGTGTTTTCGTATCCAGGTAATTTCCTATTAACTTTTAGATCCTCTTTTTATGAGTGGACAACATTTGATGGTGAAATGTCCTGGGTATAAACATATAATGCATAGTACTTTATGAGGGAATGTACGGATTCTAATCGACTATAAGTGCTCATTTAAAATTAGGAGAATTTTATTTGTCATTGTGAACCATTTTGCATGGGGTAAGCTTAGAATTGTGTATAATATTGTATCATTCGCTACTTCAACTCCAGTGAATTTCCTCTGCGAGAATTATTAGAGAAGTCGATATAAAACGTTTTAAGCTACATGGATTCACTGGATCAATCAGGAAAATCTTTGTCTACGTACTATTCACTTCCTATAGCAATTTTTTTTAATAAAATAGAGAATAATTTTGAAAAATTATTTTCTCAAATTGAGAAAAAGATACTCATAACAGACTAGAAATTTCTGTCAGAGATTGCAAAGCTAATTCATAAGGAAAGCTATTTCTCAGAAAGAATGTGGAATAGGAGTTTAGAAAACATCTCACACAAAAGACAGCTCATAAATTTAGTAAAATTTTCCGCTTTATATAAGCACAGATTGGCAATCAGCGTCTATATGTTCACTCACAAAATGTATAATCTAAGTTTATACCGCTGGATGTTTTATACCAAATGTACTACACACCTAAATAATAGATCTAAAATCTTATTAGAAATTACTAGACTATGGAACAACACGGGAAACAACATAAAGCATACTAAAACTTCTTTAGAAATATTGTTGTTTTACATGCAAATTTTGTTTGCAATCCTCTGTGACGATCGTCATAATATTAAGCAGCCAGCTTCTCAAACTATATTCAATGTAATAAGTACAGTAAATGATGACATACTAAAAATTGAATTCATACAATCAATTTTTAGGAAAATCATTATATATAAAATGCAATTGATGGAAAAAATGCTGCGGTAACAGAACTTCCAATTATAATGTATTAATTGCATGAAAATTTAATGAAGATAATAGACTGCTGAATAGGTTCAATTAAGAAAATACCCAATACATTACTCAGCTTCTCTTCTGTTATACATGGTATAAAAATATACGTGCAGCAGGTCACACCAGCAATCCAAATCATCCAAAGTCAGTGAATACAAAGAAGAGATAAATTACTTTGATATATAGAAAACTTATACTCGTCTTCGGGAAAAAGGCAACAATTCAATACATAAATAAAACACTGGGCCTAGATCATTGAGTGGTTGAGACGGGTGGGATAATGCAACCACCTCTATGAGTTATATACACAGTAGTTTTGAAAGCAGCTAGGTAAGAAATGCATTCAAAAGAACATTTCGTTGTATGCTCCAATAGAGAGGTTAACGCTGATTTTTTCACAAAAAGTTGTCAGATTTGCTCCAATTATACAGACTACAGATATTGTTTTATAGTTTAAATATGTTAAGCAGATAAATATAAAGGTCTAAGCAACACTTTTAAATACTAACCAGCTCTGTAGGAATTTTTTAATTTTTTTGAAAAAATGTCAAAAAATGACAAATTTTACTCAAAATTTCGATTTTTGGAGCAAAAGCGCAGACTCAAGCCATTTTTTTTCAGCGGTAAAATTTCACGCAGTTAATGTACTAGTATAAAGGCAACTTTTGGCACCTACCCGTTTTTGATTTTCAAAAAAAATTTTTTTTCGCTCCACCCTAGTGTACGGTCCAAGTGATATGGTCACGAGCTCAGGAGCGCTTCTGTTGGCGATGTCCTGTTGTAAGTAATGGCTGTCGAGTAGGTCTTCTGCTGTTATAGCCTAATGACCCTTTGAGCTTTGATGGTAGAATTTTCTACCACGTAATTTTTATTCCGAAATGTCACGTCGGCACCAGAAAAATAACTAAATTTATTTGAAAAATGTTTAATGCATTTTTTCGTGTATATCGTTAACTGGTTTTTTCTTTGCAAAATACTGGTGCCAATGTGACAGTTGGAATTTTAAAGAAATTTAACCCCCAGATCTCAAAGGGTTAAGAGCATGCATTGCTCACTCGGAAAAAACTAATTATAAACCAATGTTGACTCTAATGTTATTTCAATGGGACGATTGCTGAGGAGTTCTCATTAGCAATTTAATATTTTCAAAACATTATTCTGCATAGAATTCCTGGAATCTATAACATTTCTTGTGCGTTTGTACTTTTTCCATCTTAATTGTATATACATTACATATGAGATTAATTTCAATTTGAGAATCCTTCTAAACGATTCCAAAAGTCAAACAATCCGCATTTGAAAAACTGTAACAAAATCAAACGAGTACAAATGCACATAAAAATTATCTACCTCAGGTATATATCAGACATAATATAATTAAGATGCGAGCGAGGAATTTGTAAAATGTCCTCTCTTAACATCAATATTAATATTCGATCTTCTTTTCGTGACTTGAGAAGACAAAATGACAAGCGCTTTTTAATCTATAAATTTCCAGAAAATATAAAAATTCATAAATTTAAAAATATCATATAACTCAGTAAGTTTCGGTTATACAGAAAAAGTTTTTGACTGTTTTACCTGATGAAATTTTTAAAAAGTTTCCGGATCTGAATATCATAATCAATTCATTCTTTTATAAATATTTCATGTGTCGCTAACTTTCTCTCACGCACGTTATTGTAAGTTAAACATGTGTCGAAACATTTTAGCCAAACATTTTTCATGTTTCGAAGATAAGTTCTTGAGAAATAAATATTTGTACCACTTGGTGTCAAACAATAAAAGATTCAAATTTCAAATTAAAAAATTTAAAACACAGAAAACATGAATAATTTAAATAAAACTATATAAAAAATATATCTACGTGAAAAGACTAGTAAATGAAAACATTTTTCTGTAAATAATTTCATCTTAAACCGATTTCAATATGATACCTTTGAAAACGTCATATTTTTTTACAGATTCTTGTGAAAGGAGAAGTAAAATACGCTATGATAAATTTTTCTAGACAAAGTATTTCGAATTGTCTTTAAAACCACTTCTTATAAAATTATTCCAATTTAAAATGTGTCAAAGGCAGTCAAAAATGTCTGTTTTAATAATGAAGAATGTAGCTGCATCATCTTCACCCTCATCTAATATTGGTGGTTTAATGATGTACTTATAATAAAATTATGCAATTTAAACATGTTTAACAATTGTACTTTGAAAGATTTTAAAATCCTTTAAAAAATATTAATGTTAACTCATCGAAAATGACATTTATCTGAGGGTTAACGTTAATACATTTAAAGTAGTAACCCATTTAAAATGTATTTTATCTAAGTGTTTCATTTTAAATGTAAATTTAAACTATTCATTTAGAAATAATTTTCAAAGACTTTATAACTTTAATGTCTTACGTAGATTTTAATTTTCTTTCAAACTTTTAAGAATATTTGTTAAAATAAAAGAATAAAGAACGAGAATTCGAACTTTTTTCCAAAAGATCAAAATTGTTTCTTAGATATAAGTTTATCAGAAATGTTTGGTTATCCAGTACGTTATTTTAACACAAATATTTCACATAAATTAAAAATTATTTACAATTCAAATACTCTCCTTAGAAATTTCAAGGCCATTCAGGCACCATTACAAAGATAAGAAAATTTCTATTTTTATTTTAAATTGGAGAATTTGATATTGCTAAAATTGTAATGTTTTTCAGCGAGCAAAATTTTCTATTGAAAATTTACTGTTGAAAGTTTGCTGCGGCGGTAATCAGAAGCTGTTGATCGGATATAAAAAATAAGCCGCATCTTGTGACAACTGCCTCAGTAACTCCATTCGCAACTGGTAGGCAATAAACCTTATGTCTCCTCTCCTCACCTTTATTTATAACTCCATTGTATTTTATGATTCATTCAATGATAGAGATTAAACAAACACATAAAGTAAAAAAAAAAATTCCGAAATTTTCGGTATGAATTTGAAGCCAAACTACCAATCCTGAAATTTCAACATGACTATTTTATAAAAGATGCCTTCGATTAGTTTAAACTCAGAAACAGAAAGCGGACATTTCTCTTTTAAATATTGGTAACAAAATTCAAGTGGCCGTACACACACTGAAAAAATTCGCCTTGAATAGACGCTATTTTTCTTTCAGCATTCAGTAGGTGATGGGCTATAGTGTATGTCCGGATCATGGAACTATGAAGTAATAGAGAGGAATTGGTATATCCTTAAAACAGTAAAGGTTCAACTGTAACCGTTTTCGCAGGGGGTTGGTTACAGTCGGAAGAAATCTCCCTTAGTAAATTTAAATAGAAATTTGATAATTATTTAAAAGCCGCATGAGAAGAAAAATTTCAATCATGAATGATGTCAGAAACATATATTCATTTTTACTGGTGAAAATTTAATTTGGCGGTAGTCAGACCCTACATTTCTGCCATATTGTGACAACCAAGACAAACTCCTTTCAGTTTCAATGAAAAAGATCATAATATCTATGTAAATTGGCACTGGTAAAAACAAATATAATTTTTTAGCATAAATGTAGAAAAATATTTCGATGAATAAGGCGTTTAAAGAAGGCGACATTTTCTATTCAAATTTACTGGTGGGAAGTTTTTCCGGCGGTAATCAGGCCCTGCGCTTCAGCCATATTGTGACAATCTAGACAAACACCTTTTAGTTTCAATGATAATTTCAATCATAAAATCTATGTAAATTGAAAACGGTAAAAACAAATACAATTTTTTTCATATATGTAGAAAAATATTTCCATGAATAAGTCACTTTAAAGAAAGCGAAATTTTCTATTCATATTTACTGGTGGGAAGTTTGTCCGTCGGTAATCAGAAACTGTTGATCTAATTTTTTTTTAAATCAGGCACCATTTTGTGACAACTTCCTAAGTTACATCACTCGCCGCTGGTAGACAGTAGACTATATGTCTCCAATTCTTTATTCATAACTCCAAAAACCGGATATAACATATTTTCAATACCTATCTGTTCTCAGACATATCCTTGGATTAACCCCTTGCGGCGAGTTTATATATTTATGAAACCACTTAATTTTAATTCCCAAAAACCATATTGGCACCGTAATTTTGGTAAAAAAAGTATGGTATATTGACTGCGTAAAATATAATTTTTTCTTATTTCTAAATAAATCTGTCTTCAAATTCTGGTGTCAATCATTAATTTCAACAATGAATTTGCCCTGTGCCGCAAAGGGTTACTTTCCTGCGTTTTCTCAACACAGATTTCCCAGATGTTTTCATCTCATTCACAGTAAATCGGGAGTAGAATCACCAACCAGACAACCAACCACAGATTTTAGCCATGACTTCAAGTCCTGAACTATGAAATGGCATTTCCTGTGTTTATATTTTCTTTTTTGACTACTTTAATTCAGAGGAGGAAGGAACTGATACGTATTGAATTATTTTTTCACTCGTTACTCATTCTATTATCAAACAATTTACAGACAAATTAAGACGAAGTTGTTTAATTTAGCTTGTTGCTTCCCAAATTTATATCCTCTCACATGCAATACAATAAATATACCTTAAGTTCTCAGTTTAAACCTGGATTTGGTCTAATTAAATTTAGAAATGGTGCAATTGTATACTTTATTATATTATGTACTTTAATTCAAATAAATTTAAAAACACGCAAAAAAATATTTGTCAGTTTTTAAAATTCTTCAGAAATAAACAATCAGGAAAGCTTTTAATACTTTTACATAAAAGAAAAAGCATGCTTGTTTTAATATTTAACCCCTTCAAGGGTGGTGGCACATTTTTCGACCAATTAATTTTAACCCCCAAATGCTACATTGGCAGCAGAATACTGTAAAGAAAAAATTCCTTTTGATAAATACTTGAACAAAAGCTTTTACTTAGTTTGGAATACTTCGTTTGCTCATTTCAGCATTTTGCGAATAGAATTAGCTTGAGCCTGAAAGGGTTAAATGCCCAGGGTAGAATGCATTCCGCCAATCGAATTTCACACCAGAAATATCGAAACAGTATATTTCGGTTATTTTACGAACGAAATATCCGTTATTTAATAAATCAATAATTTCTATTTTGAATTTCTGGTATGAGTATGGTATATGTGAACGCTGTTGCCAGATTTGGAACAAAAGAATTTCCAGATTGTTTGATTTTTGCCGTTTTTTTTTTTTTTTTTTTTAACAGAAATATTCGGCCTTTTTGAAATAGCTAAAAGATCCTGAAAAGTAAATCAAATTTTACTATTTTAAAGTCCCCAATCTCGCAACGCCGTATGTGAATAGAAAATCGATGGAATCGGGAAAACGGTTTGTAACATAAATTGCATAACAGACGCTTAACGTTTTAACTCACTGTTGATCTCATACAGAGAACAACATTACTTGAACGAGGAGACGTCTAGTCCAGTAGTCGTAGGGAAACGAGATTGTTTTATCAAATTCATATCATCAGTGATTCATATGATTTCTGGTGTGAGTGGATATAAAATTTCTCTTTATAATACCCTAAAAAAGTCAGGATGTGCGACAGGTGTTTCCAAACTGCTCTTCAGCCGGCCACATTTCTTCACGATTTCCGAATGGAAATTTTTGCTGCACTTAATCGTAGAATTTTCTATTGTTGAATAAGGAAAATGTTGAGGCAATTTTCGCCAGAATTGTTTTTAGGAAAGTGAAATATATTCTACAATCCCGATATTTCGTATCCGGCATAAAATTTAGTGACTTACAGGGAGATTGAATAGTGTTGTGTTAAGGTGTAAATGGTAATGTAAAGCGAATATGGCCAAAATCACAGCTATGACCAGAGAATCAGTTCAATTAAACCCTTTAATGTCCATGATAACAAATATGCTGCCAACTGTGTTTCAAATTCAGTTTTACTTTATTGAATAACAGACATTCCATTTAGATATATATGAGGGCTTGTACAGGTCCTGGAGTTTCAAAACCAGGAAATCTTTGGTACGAGTATTTCTTTATAGAAAACTAGCGGACCCAACAGACGTTGTCCTGACACCGACTCCAAAAAATCAAATGAATGGACATAATTACAGTAATATGCAAGATAAATACTACGCTCTTAATTTAATTTCTTATTACAATTATGTAAGGAAATTATTTTTCACTTTGCAGTAGTTTTTGAAGTCGGT
>OZ025299.1:77447508-77468843 GCA_964019185.1 Maratus speculifer
ATCTCGGAACAGAACTACGTGGACGCATTCGAGTCATGGAAATGCCGCCTACAAAAGTGTATTGATGCAGGAGGTACCTGTTTTAATGATACTAGACAATTGTAGCAATTCGCTCAGTAAATCTGTCCCTTTAAACAAAGGCTCATTACTTATGAATCCGACCATGTATGTACAAATGCTCCGCAATTACGCGACTGATTCATCAGAATTTTTTAGCATCATTATTTGAAAGAAGATAATCTCGAATCGATCCCATTTAAATTTCATCAAATTTGATACAAAACTACTTTTTAAAAATCCAACGAAGCTAAGAAAACCAATTTCTTTCTCATTCTGTTCTATGTTAGCTGCTTGCGAATCGCTGGGTTAGCAGGTGCGAAGTGTTTATCGCTGTTCGAGCAGCTGGTATACAACAGAACCACGGAAACTCGTCATTATTTTATATATGCTATCCGGCGATATTTCTCCCTCTTTTTAAGACTTGTTTCAAGTGTTGTTGCAGAAAAGAAAACAACAAAAAGCAATATTTTAATCGTTAAAAGCTTTTAGGGTGTAAATAATCAATAAAATAACAATAATAATTTTGAAGCTCTTAAATTCACCCAAGATTTCTGTAGTACACTCGCTTCATTTGAAGAGCTATAATTTTACGGTGGAGGAATTTGTATAAGAGTACAGTGTGGGACAAAAGATTGCAGGAAACTTTTAACAAATTTACTATAAAATCAAGTAATTGAAGTCTTTTTTATTTTTTTTAGAAAGTTTATAATTATTAAAGCCTATATTTGTCAGAAAAAAGAATATGTGCCTTCCAGTTCTTTGCTATCCAACCCTATATGTAAAAAGTTAATGTTTCAGTCAGGAAATTAATGGTAAACTTAAAAAGCTGTACAACAGGAATTTTATTAGAGAACTAGCAAAATATTGAAAACATAAATAAATTAAAATCCTTGTCATTCTGCATAAACAAATCAAGATAGCTTTTTCACTATATTATCTAAATATGATTAGGATCTTATTCATTTAGTTTCTCTGAGATTTCATAGCGTCCTTTGATCTTGGGTTATTTATTTGATATCTTGTCCATCAAAGATATAACTGACTGCATTATGTATTAAGGGTGTTCTCAACTGCTCTGCTCAACAAACGAAAAACGTTTTGACACATTAACAAATTCATTTTTTAATGGAAAGATATAAAATTGGACGGTCGGGCTATGTAAGCACTTTTGAATCGAAATCAGTTTTCCATTTTATGATAATAGGCATGAGCATGAGATTGACCAAAAAGCAAAAAAGCTGAAAACTGCGTGAACGACGTTTCAGCAATGACAGGAATTTTAATCGCAACAAATATAATTGCTATTAATAAAAATAAATTGCATACAATTTAGCTTTGCATAAATTAAAAAGGAATTATTAACATGAAATAGGCAGAAAGTATTTGATTACAATAATGAAAATTTATTTTACTAATATCAGGGGTGATTGTGACTCAGAATGAAACATCTTGCAAATTAAGTGATACTAAGTAGAAAACCCTGAAAATTATCAAATGCAAAATATACCAATTTCAAAGGTCCCATACAATCAAAAAGATTTGGAGCTGAAAAAAGTTTTTAGAAAAAGTAAAAGATTTAAAAAAAAAAAAAAAATGTGAAAACAAAATTAGTTTTTAAAGCAGCAATAACCCTTTTTTTTCGCAATCTTTTGGCGAAATCGGTCGTTTTTTCGCGTTCTTTTTACGAAATTGATCGTTTTTTCGGACTTATTTGACGAAAGTTATTGTTTTTACGCGATTTTTTTTAATGAAATTTGCAATTTTTTCGCGTTTATTTGATGAAATTGATCGTTTTATAGCGATTTTTTGACAAAATTGTTCGTTTTTTCGCGATTTTTTTTAGAAAAAATCGATTGTTTTTTCGCAATATTTTTAGACAAAATCGATCGTTTTTTCGCGATATTTTTAGACAAAATTGATCATTTTTCCGAGATTTTTGTGACGAAATTGATCGTTTTTCCGCAATTTTTTTTTACTAACTTGATCGTTTTTTGACATTTTTTTGACCCCGCGATTTTATAAAGAAATTAGTTTTTTGCGCGTTTCTTTAATTAAATTCGTGGGGTTTTTTTTGCATGAGTCGTTAACAAATTTACGTTTTTCCATGACTCTTTGACGATATTTCCGTTTTACCCGCGATCTTTTATCAAAATATCCATTTTCCGGCGATTTTTGGACAAAAAACACATTTAACATTTAAAGATTTTTTTTCCACGATCCTTTATGAAATTTCCGCTTTTTTTTCACAATCGTTCGAAGAAATTGTCACTTTCTTTCTGCGAACAATTGACAAATTGGTTTTTTTCGGAGACCATGTATCGAAATTCGTGAATATTAAAATTCGAATTTTCCACTAAATATAATAATCTCATAAACCCGGAAAAATCCATCGAAAAATCCGGAAATCCGAGGTATACATGGAACACAATCGCCGATGTTGAAGTCTTCTGTTTTAAGACAATGCCGATACGTTTTTCAATGAGCATTCGGCAATCGCGATGAAATAAGATAACCACCGCATGCGATAAAGGACCTCTCGTAGTTGAAGTGTTGAAATAGAGGCATATTTTGATCTGGATTAAAATTATTTTACAATTCTTTTTTTATTTGAACGAATAAAAAACGGAAGTCTGCACGAAATAAATTCTTGAAAACTCAGAAAGTAAAAAAGGTAAAAAAGGAAAATTAAAAAAAAAAAATCGAAAAAAAAAAGGAAATTTAAAAATGACAAAAAAGTTGAAAACCGCGGATCCGCGGAAGAATCTCATCCCTATGATAATTAAATTATCTACTGAGTTATAAGCTATTTTGATCACGTGATTTTCCACCTTTTGTTGACTGAATTTTCTGCTTTCGTCGGAAAATGCGGTTCAAAATATTATTTTTGAGAGTTTGTTCTGAAATATCTATTGCGTTTGCACAAAAACAGAAAAATGAATGCGATTAGATAGTTTCTGAATAACAACACCTGCTAGTTTCATGCATTTCCGAACAAAAATGAACTAAAACTTATGTCACAAAGTTGCCTTTTTTGATTTAAGAATACCCTTAAGATAAATATTAGAAAATTCTCAACAGAATTCGTGCTTTATTTTTGTATACATGGGTATTTACTACCAGTGTTGCAAACTTGGAGGAGGTATAAAGGCACAAAGATGATTCAGAATCATATAGCACTGCAGGTTCAAAATGTCTTCTATGCAAGTATGGTCAAAAAGAGGAAAGAAAAGAACAGAAACAGCAACCCATTAGTGTAACAGAAGTAACTTAAATGATAAGTTTTACATACAGAACTTCTCATATAAATTGTATGAGAAGTCTGTGGTTTTACATTGGTAAAAACTACTTGGTAAAGATGTTCGAAATTTGACCAGTAACAGTCACACAGACTTCACAGCAACGCAGAACGCAGCATGGAATTCTTAATGTTTTGAAAGATTCCTAGTGTGTCTAACATCTCCCCGGTAGCTATAGAGATGCGAGTGACAAGATCTTCAACTGAATTAGTAGGGATCTGGTACGCCAATGTTTTCATTTGAGCCCAACAGAAGAAGTCCAAGCATGATATGTCCAGCAATCTAGCAGGTCAATGAACTAGACTACTACGAACCGGCCCAAACGTTTAGGTGTTAGCAGATGTCATTGGCATGATGTGGAGGAGCTCCATCATGTTGGAATCATATTGAGCAGCATGACGACTATGGAATACATGCTTCTTCAATAAGTTTGGGAAGAACTTGCTGCAGGAAGACAAAGTATGTCTTACCGTTCAATCAAGGGGGCAGAAGGTATGGTCAAATGAAGTGGTCTCCAACAATACTGGCTGAAACATTGACAGAAAAATGGCATTGAAGTGGATGTGTTAGCATACCATGGGTTTTATGCTGATTGAAAATGGAACTTGCCCCATATATTAACAATATGGTTGCAGCAAATGCACTGTCTGCTACACTCTTGGAAAAAAAAAAAAGCAAAAGTCATAAAGAGTAAATAATCCACAGGACCAAACGATTTGATGTGTTGCAGATGGTATGAATGCATTTGGTTTGCTAACAATATCCACCATACAGTTGAGATTGTGAAATATCCAATTGTTGCTCTATCCCTAAGGTACTCAGATTGCCTTCTGCAAGATGCAGGACATTCTTCTCATTGTCTGGCATCCTCATCATTCAATTCATGAAAGCTCTCATGAAACAACCAGTATCTCATAACTTTCTGTGCACACATATGAATATCATATATTGAGGAATATGCCAATGCGGGAAATGTTCCTGGTACAAGTGCAAAGCATTTTGAGTATTTTTATGAAGATCCCTGATCTTCCAGATTGATAAATCTCCCAGATTTCATTCTGATTTTCAGATTCTATGGAGACTCTGTTATATTATTATGTGTTGTGTAGTATATTAGGGGCATTAAGCTGCTATATGAGAACTAAATTGACCAAAACCTCAATTTACAGTCCAATCCACTGCAAAATCCATTCCTTAAGTTGAATAATTTGGTAACTACTGCCTTAACCACTGAACTAGCAAGCAGGACATATTATATATAGATCCTATTTTTTAACATTTACTGTAAGTTTTATATGGTCACTAATATTTATAAAGGAAATTAGCAGTAATGGTTTTTAGATAAAATTCAATTGACAGTTATATATATATATTTATCTATATATAATAGCTCACAAAATTGGTTATTTAGAAACTTAGAATTATTATATAGGACAGAGTGAGGTGATTCTTGATCACTCACAACATGGAGTATTATTAGTCAACTAAATTTTTTTTAATAATAATGATAGAATCAAAAGAAAAAAAATAGTGGATGATAGATACTTTCAGGATTATTCCATAACACAAACAACTTTTTGGTGCAAAACAGAATTTGACAAGGAAAAATATTTTAACTGGTAATGGATTTTCTAACTACTATTAGTTTTAGGCCCATATGCAATTTTGTGATTAAGTATTGTGTTTGGTCTCATTTTTTTCCTTATAACAACTTTGTAGAATAAGAAAAGTGGTGGTGGACATCCAGGACCCATGATTGGAGAAGAGAAAGGGTTGAAGGAAGGAAAAAACAATAATCATTTTTTCGGTTTCAATAAAATATACACCTATATATTAATGTTTAAAACTGTTGTATAGAATGAAAAAAGCAATGTGAACATGATGGACCCTTTACAGGGGTCTATCAAGAGAGAGAGGGGGGGGGGTACAATTTCAATGGAAGGGGGGAGTATAGAAAATGAGAAAAAAATTAAACTGTTTTTTCAATTTTTTAAAAATTATTTGAATGATTTATAAAATAATAAAATTTATGATAGACATCTGGAACTGAAGGTAGGGTAGGGGGGGGGGCAATAATAAGGCAAATAAAGATCATGTTGTTGCTGTTAACTCACATTTTCCAATACATTCTTTGAAATTCATTTCAGAACATGAACGGCATAGAATGACAAGATAGATAAGGAGCTTTTTTCTTTCTCTATTTTTATAATAGCTTCTTCAGTTGCAACTTTCACATTTTTAAAGCATTGTTTTAGACAATGTTAATTTTCTTTCTGAAAATAGATACCAGAAATTCTTTGCTCCATTAATAATATGTTCATGACATGATTTTGGAGACATCCTATCATATCAATCAAATTTTTCTTATAACGAGTTGATGCAGTACAATTTGCTTCATGGTGGTTATTTTTACAATTTTTTTTTTTTAAAGATTAATTTATGATAACTTGTATTTTTTTTTTTTTAATCTTTTTTACACAAACCCAAAGCATGTCTGTCTCTAACTAATTCTTCCACGATACTTTGAAATTACATGTTGATTCTAACTTTCTTAATCTAATACATACATGCTCAACTGAATCATAAAGTTCCTGAATAGCTTTCTTAAATACAGATCTTTTATAAATTTCATTTATATGCAGCTGAAACAGATCCGACAAGGCTTTCAATAAGTCTGACTTTTTTTCTATCCTTCTCAGGTATAGCTAAATATTGATATATAACAAATACTTCTTTTCCATGACAGAAAGATAAGTATCAACTTTAATTGCCTCATCTTTTTCATGTAATCCAGTAGTAGCAATTTAATAATTCATTCAACTTGCTTTAGAGAAATTCAAATTTTCCAAAATATTTCCACTCACATCAGCAGGTTGTAGAGGTGAAATTTGAGCAGCTGTTTTCAAATCATATTCAAAACTTAGCAATGTTTTAAACTTCAACTCAAAACTATGATCTACTCAAAAAAATCTTGAGTGCTTCTCCTTATTTCCTGACATCATGTTTTAATATTCCTCATATGATAACACTGGAAATACTAATTAAAGATTAATTAAAATATTCTCATAGATCTAAAAGACATCACACCAACACATGATATAAACCTGCACAATCCTGAAGTTTACATGTGCTTCATCTACTGTATACACAGTTAAATATACAGATACCTAACACCAATTTTATGAAAATAAAATGTCTAAACATAAAACAAAATTAACTTATCATACACCAGATCTTCTAATTAGGTACCCACAGAAAAATTTGGCACTTTATTTTATACTAGCCAGGCTTCAAATAGCTATAGACAGCCACTTTGAGGCACCCACAACTTTTGGTAGAATAAAAGCCCAAGCTTCATTGGCTTTCTAGTTGTGTTCAGTTTTTGAAATTACTATACTGGTGGGAGCATTACTGCTTTCTCATCTCACAAAATTTCCTTTTGAAGGGCTATTTTATAAGGGTCTTTTGGTAGGCCACTCAATATGGTTTTGCCCCAGAGCACAGAGGTAAAAACTTTAATTAAGAATCATTTAATTCATGTCAAAAAAATTACCATCCCACAAAATTTCATATATTAATGCCTGATAAATTCTGGAATAGGATTTTGCATTCCTGCAAATGGAGACAAAGGAATATGACCCCTTTACCTGTGCAATCAATAAATTATCATACCACAAAAAGAAATCTTACGGAAGAGATTTGCTTCTTTTCAGTTGAAAAAAAAAATGATTTTTAAATTATATTTTTTTGTTCCCTGTAGCCATACATTATCCTTGTAAAATGATTTGGCTGAATTCAAAGTCCTTTGGTAGTTATTTAGTGTTTTAATGCAATGCATCCTTAGGCCTACTCTGTTTTGGAGACTATAACCTCTTCAGACCCCAGGATTTATATATATATATATATATATATATATATATATATATATATATATATATATATATATATATATATACTTTTAACTTCAGTTATGAAATTTATATTAACAAACTGATAACTAAAAAAGATTGAACAACAACAAAAAATTTAAAGTACATTTTTTTTTACATTTTGTTAGGATTTTTTATTTTATTTTAATTGCCTTGCAAAAACAATGAAATAATTATATATTTAATAATTTTTTTATTACTAATGTATTCTACAAATGGTATCTTAACATACAAAACAATTGTTTGCATTTTTATTTTTGGACATTTTATACATTTTTGATTAGAGCCATTTTGATATAGCATGTACCTCGCTAAAAAAGCACTATAAGAAACAAATGTCTATTTCGGTTGGTTTTGCTATCTGTTAGGCTCTATCTATTCACACCAATTTCTCTTTTGTTTTTACATTATTTATGTATGTGAAAAAAAACTGTAAAGATATGCATACTATAGGATACATCAGGTCTGAAGGGGATAAACAAATCATCACCTGAGAATAATAAGGTTCCATTTGTGCTTTTGAAAAAATCGACATATCGATATAGAAATGTTCTATTTGTATTTATGAAGGCATTTCTGGATTAAAATAATTACGTAACATAATCATTATATCATATGTAAATTATATATGACATCATTTTGATGCAAAAATGCCTTCATAGATAAAACTTTCTATATCAGTAAGCCAATTTTTTCAAAAACACAAATAGATCCTTATTATTCTGAGGTGACAAAATGCTAGGCAAAATGACTTTTTCATACTGGGCTGGAGCAAAATGAAAAACTATTAAACTTATCTTATTACTGTTTTAAATTAAAACTAGTATAACTTGTAGGAACTCTGACCACTTTCATGTATTTTTATAAAAAATAAATAATTTTAGAAACAAGCCAAAGTGCAAAAAAAGGGAGTCAAAAGTAGATCTATATTTCAAATGACTGGCACTTTGTTGATTTCCAACTTTTTGACCTCAAAGTGCTTGGAGCTCCAGAAAATATTATCTACTTTCATAATTCTTAAGGTAACTTCATTGCAAACAACTCTGTCAATCCGACCTGATTGAAAATGAACAGTAATTTCTTGCTGTTCATTTAGAAAGCTAGAACATCTGCCCATGCAACTCAATTAACATCAGCAATTTTTTATTTAAAATATTTTGAAATATTTATATATATATAATATTTGACTATTTGGCATGCCAAAAACCCAGAGCAATTTAAACCCTATGAAAGGTCATCATTTAGACCAGCGTTAGAATTTATTTTAGGGACCAGTAAGCATAAGAATTCACTGAACTGCAGGCATCATTCCTGGTCTACTATATAAAACTATGAAGTCTAGAGATGTGTCATTTGTTGAGGAACGATTCCAAAGGAACGGTTCCTGTCTGTAAAAAGGATTCGTTCCTTTTCGGAACGATTCCGAAATGGAACGGTTCCTCGGACTCGTTCCGAAAAGGAACGGTTTCTCGGACTAGTTCCGAAAAGGAACGGTTCCTCGGACTAGTTCCGAAATGAAACCATTCCGAAAAGGAACGATTGATCGGACTCGTTCCGAAAAGGAACGATTCCTCGGACTAGTTCCGAAATGAAACCATTCCGAAAAGGAACGATTCCTCGCACTCGTTCCGAAAAGGAACGATTTTTCGGACTAGTTCTGAAATGAAACCCTTCCGAAAAGGAACGATTGATCGGACTCGTTCCGAAAAGGAATGATTCCTCGGACTAGTTCCGAAATGAAACCATTCCAAAAAGGAACGATTCCTCGGACTAGTTCCGAAATGAAATCATTCCAAAAAGGGACGATTCCTCTCACTCGTTCCCGAAAAGGAACGATTCCTCGGACTAGTTCCGAAATGAAACCATTCCGAAAAGGAACGATTGGTCGGACTCTTTCCGAAAAGGAACGATTCCTCGGACTAGTTCCGGAATGAAACCATTCCGAAAAGGAACGATTCCTCGGACCCGAAATGAAACCATTCCGAAAAGGACCGATTTTATTTTAAAATAAGATATATTTTGATTTATTAAAGCAAAGTGTATTGCCCAAATATCCTTGAAATGTGCATGAAAAAAAAATCGGGGGAGGGGGGGGGAAGGGAGACGAAGAAAAACGAAAGAAAGAGAAAAGAAATTAAAGTTGTAGGAGGGGATAAACGTTTAATAAACTACAACTGTGCATTATATCTAGAGGTCTGCACGGGCCGGAATTTTCAGGCCCGTAGGTAATTTATTTCGGCCCGGTCCGTTGTAAAGCTCAAAAGTTCGGCCTGGGTCCGGCCCGTTTAAATTTTTATATTTTAGGCCCGGCCCGGCCCGGCCCGTACAGAAATCAGTGAAAATAGGCCCGGCCCGTTTTGGCCCATTACAATTTCTACAATTTCTAAAAAAAAAAAAAAAAAATCAGATTTTTATCATATAATTTAAGATTTTTTTAAAGAATACTGCATACATATCTATGGAATGATTTTACAATACATTTTACAGGAAATACACATTAACAACATTAATGATTACTTAGACTCTTAGGCTATCAACATTCGAATAAAGATTCATTAAAAATTTAATATGGCTTAGAATAAAAGAAAAAAGAAAGAAAGCTAAAAACGTCGTTACTTTTGAAGATGTTTGATAAAAGAAAATTTATAAAAATATTTTCTATATCATTTTATTAAAAGGTTTTAAATCCAATTCATTCTTAAATTCAAAGAAGCTTCTTTCTGATACATTTCTAAATTCCCTTTTTTCTCATAAATGCATAAGATTAGCAGGTATCTTTATTAGTAGTAGATAAAGGCCGATTCTGCGGCCACTGGCGTGATGCGTGTTGAGCAATGAGCAATTGAGAGCAATGCTTAATTGATCAGACTCGTCTTCCTCCTTATCGCAATACTCAATTATCTAACACTGCTGTTATCAGTTGACTAAAATACATATTATCTAGAATAATAGGATCAAAACAGTTTCATATCTAAAAAACTTGTTTACTCTAGCTCATTTTGTTGTTTTCTCTGGTATGTTTAAAAAAATGTGAATACAAGTATGCTTTTAAAAGTATATATCTTTCTTATGTAATTAGTACAATTGTTTGTATATGTTATTATATATACATGTTAGTAGGTGTATGTTTCTCTCATGTTGTATATGTGTTTTATGTAACAATCTATGTTTTATACATAAACAGACATTAAAAAGTATAGATCTCTCATCATTATAATTAATACAATTGTTTGAATGTATGCATGTGCACATGTTAATAGTTACATATTGTTTTAGATGTTACTAAACAAACATCTATCAAAGTATATATAATTACAAGTAAATATGAATGATATAAATGTATTAATATGAATATTTGATATAAATGACATAAGTGTAAAGATACTAATCTTTAAGTGTTGACATGTTTATATACATGTATAAGTGCCTACATGCATATAAATATAACAATAAAATTTATAAAGTAGAAAAAATTACAAAATCTAATTTAAAAAAATTAACAACAACAGCAAAAAAGTTTTAACCAAAAAATACATATATATATAAAGTTTTAACAAAAAAGAAAATTAATATAAAAAGTTTAAAAAAAAGTTTAGCAAAAAAGTTTTAACAAAAAAAAGTTTAGCAAAAAAAAAAAAAAAAGTTAAAAAAAATACATAGAAAGTTTTTTAACAAAAAGTTTACAAAAAAAGTTTTAACAAAAAATAAAGTTAACAAAAAAGTTTTTAAAAAAAGTTTTAACCAAAAAAAAAAAAAAGTTTTAACAAAAAAAAGTTTTACAAAAAAAGTTAACAAAAAAGGTTTTCACAAAAAGTTAACAAAAAAAAAAAAGTTTTATCAAAGTTTTATAATATATTTAAGTTTAAAAATATACAATTTATTATAAACTGAGTTTACTGATTTACCGATTTATATGTGTATGTTACTTCTAATATATTATCTGACTACCGACATTAAGTTATGTTCTTATTAATCATTTCAAAAAGTAGCAAATGTATAAAAGCAATAAATTAAATATACTCTCTTGTTTTATTAAAATAACTTTATAAAAAATGTTTTCAAAATTTAAAAACAAAATGAAATATTACTATTATGTTTTCAAACATTAAGTTTTAAAAAATATTTAAAAAAAAAATTCAAAAGTATGTCTAACAAAATTATTTATAAGTGAGCGTGCTTATTTATGAAAATACTGTATAAAAGTGTATGTATGTATATGTTTTAAATAAGTACTCCATATTTAAAGAAACAATTTTTTATTAACACAAATCAATTTACAAGAAAACTATATTTACAAGAAAACTATATTTACAAGAAAAGATTTATTTACAGAATACTTTGATCTTGATAATTCTTCATCATATCAGCGATTTTCTTCAACCAGTACAATCTTGAACAATTTGACAATGTCCATAGGCTAGACTTGTTATTCCATCATTCAGTAAATAACGTTTATCATCGAAAGGGCTTAAGCTAATCTTATTCTGTGTTAAAGTGTACAGACGGTGTGCATCTTGTCCAATTCTCATCTGTACTTCGAAAGAAGTCGATTGGTTTTTAAGACAGTTCACATAGTCTTCATGTTTAATTTTGTGACGAACAACATAAGTCGATACGCCCTTAGCTCGTTTCTTCTCTTCTTTGAAGGATTTCAGGGAGTACATTTTGGATTTCAGCCCAACAAACTCGAGGGCTAAATCACCATTAAGTTCATCCTTGAACTTGCCGATTACTTTCTTGTTAACATCTGAGTACAGTGAATGATGTTTCGGATAGTCTGAGAAATCAAAAAGGTTTGAATGCTGTTTCAAATCATCATAAATATTTTGCGTTTTAATATGATAACACAACGAGTCCGTGTCGGTGAATAAGAGATTTGCATCATCTTTATATGTTTTTTTAATAAAATTATAATGAAAGTCATACATTAAAACTTTAGAGAGCTCTAAAATGGCAAAACCAACATAAATCGGTCGATTCATGAGTATGCTAGTTTTCATCCTTTCAACGGCAGTTAAATCTTCATCATAGGTTTTAAAAGATTTAAAAGTGGGTGAAGCCACTAATTTCGTGGCTCTTTTTTCGTTATTGCAAAGTACAATATTTCTACGTTTTTGTAGATTTTCCATAGTTTTCCCAAACACAGAGTTATTCATCAGTTTAAAAAAGTCCTTTTCAAAAGAGGATTTAGCTTTTTTTCTTTTCTCAGTATTAAAATTAATATAATTTTTAAGCCATGGTGCTTGTCTGAATTTAAGGACTTTGTGAACAGCTGTAAGTTTTAACCTGAGTTGTAAATAAAATTTAAGATTACGATAATGAGTGATATAATTCTGTTTATCATTTAAATTTGGAATGAGTTTAGGGGTTCCTATGAATTTTCTATTATTAACTAAGCTATATGCATATGGGGATAACATTTCTTCTTTTACGACCAATCTTTCAGGGGCGAGTGGGTATTCATTATGGGATGGATGCAATTCTTCGGGATACTTCAAATCCACCTCAAATATAAACCCAAAGTCACTATCATCAGCTAACGATAAAATCCACTCTTCTGAAATATAATTTGTCGTGCACCATTCAAACCCACCATATGGAAGAAATTGGGACATAGCCCAGCCATACAAATTGTTCGCATCCCAGTACATGATGTAACTAGGATCCTCATCTTTATTAAAATCTGATGTATTGGGTATGTTCGCTCTGGCATATCTATGACTAATCATACTAATACCACCTCGTATACCATTTTCGATCATAAGCAACATATCAATGTCAGTGAGTAACTCTAAAGGTGTTTCAGACATTTTCAAACAAGCTTGCCAGGCAAGTGAAGGTGCGGTAAATAAATGTGCACAATCAATATCATAATACTGCTGACATAATTTCCTAAAATTCTGGAAAACATCAGCAAGTAGTACAACATCAGTCTTAACATACAGATCATGATATCCCCCTAGAGATTGTATATCAAAGGTTTTCCAAACCTTCTGCGCATGCTCATAATCTCTCGCGTCTATTGGTTCAGAAGTCAAACTATTAAAAAATGCAGAAGGTGGGGGAAGCTGTGTTTCGTTGAACTTTTCAAAACAGGTCAAGTAATCATAAGGGTAAACCCCTTTTCTTGTAAGTAGATCAAGATCAATATTTTGAGGGAAATTTTCTTTAAGAACATTAAACTGAGTCGGTTCCAAGTTGTTTACCAACTTTTCTAACGATGTCGGCAAAAATTGAAACGAGTCTAGAAAGACCATCTGTATAGGACTTGTTGGCTTTCTTAACTTAAAGGTTATGTAATTTTCCAAAGAGGTAGCAATCACATCAATTTCATGATCTTTAAATTTTCCTAATTTGCTCATAATATGGTGCCCATCATAATTTTTCAGATTGTGAAATATAACAGGAATTGTTTTACATTGTTTATAATTCAAGTTACATTCCACATGAGCTGCTCCTCTATATTCTCCAGAGATGTGATCATGATCACGTGTACGTTTCGAATATAATGGTTGTTTACAAATATGACATGATTTTGCTTCTTGAAATGCCAGTTCTTGTGCGGGTGTAAGCCTCATAGGTTCAATATTCATCAACTTCTCTCCCAATACATCTTTCTCATACATCATTTGTTCTAAAAAGTGATCCACACAGTCTTTACCACGATATACTTTCGCTTTCTTCACGCATCTCCCATCGGGTCCAACAACGACATAAGCATACCCACAGGGAAAATGGTATGTTGTTTTTTCAATATAAGATGTTTTAGAAGAAGGTGTAGAGGATGCAATAGGTATGAGTAGACTCTCAAAGTCCGCATAGATAGTATAAGCAATAGGGTGTTGAAGATGAATGCCAGAAAACTTGAGTATGTTATCATTTTTACTGGGCATCTTTATAACCTGTGCTGTATGTTGACGACAATATTCATCATGTTTATTCAGGAGATCTTGCCTTGAAAAACGATGTAAGCATCGATAACAATAAAATCTAGCATGACCATGCTTTGTCAGATCATTTAAAAGTCTCGAAAAAATTCTGATTAAACAATAATGTTGCTTTTCCCCATCACCAACTAATAACAAGTTAATAACATCCAGATTCTGCTTTTCAGAAATATACAGAGGACATACTTCATCTTCTTCATATCCAAATACATTAATCCGTAAATTGTTCAGTTGTTCAATAATGGGGATCTTTTGAAGGGGAACAGGACACTCAACATTCCCTAGTTTAATATCACTCTCATAAGGAATGTAATGAGAAACTCTTTCAGGCTTCTCCTCTCGAGGGATATTTAATTTAAATGCTAAAAGACACCACACCAAAACACTTGTTATCTTCATTTTTTATATTAAGCACTGCTTTTTTATCATACAATTTCTTGGGTAAAACTATATATGAACTTGCGGCTAGAGGATGATATTTAGCAATCTTAAGTTCTAAATGATGAATTTTTTGAAGTTTCCATCCAGACCCTCTTTGTATAAATTCTTCAAAGGATTTAGTTATTTTGGAAAACCCTTCTTCAACATGTTGTGAAATAGTATCTTCAGTAAGTTCAATAAAACATTGGCATCGAAAAAAAGTCTGAATCTCTTCCATCTCCTGATTGTCAGTCAAACGTTCAAAAGATATTTTCATCACCATATACCATTTAACAGCACCTTTTTCTTGAATTTCACTCATTAATCGCTCTTCTAGTTCAGCTCGTAAGTGAGTATGAAACACTGCTATATCACTTTCTTCACGTTCATCAGGATAAAGCATAACAGTTTTAAACACATTAAGTACATCAGATTCGTTTTGTTTAATTTTTTTGGACTTCACATTAGGTAAAGTTGTTTTCCGTTTTATACTTACAAGAGGTGTACGAGAGTGCTGAGTACGTACATGCTGTTTCAACTCCAAATTACGGCCGAAAACTTTATCACATTCACGACAAGGAAATTTCAAACTTTCATGTGATCTGAGATGATGCTTCAAACTATCGCTTCTTGTAAAAACAATCTCACACTTATGACACTTAAATATAGACTGTTCATCAACATTATGAGTTTTCAAATGTCTCAATAAATCAGGTTTCCTTGTGAAAGACTTTGGACACGTGTCGCAGACATGTAACTTTTCCTCCAAGTGAATCTTCTTATGCTGATTTAAATGAGAAGTAGAAATAAAGCGCTTATCACAGGTAGAACAGACATGCATCTTTTTTTCATCCGTCACAGCCTTTACAGAAGCAGATTCTTCAGGTGTTGTGTTGATATTTGAAGAGAAATTATTTTTCAACGCAGATTCTTCAAGAAATCCATTATCTTCTAATGATTTAACAGTACTATGAGTCTTCAAATGTCTTTGTAAGTTGGATTTCCGTCCAAAAGTCTTCAGGCAGACTTCACAGGTGTATAACTTCTCATCAGAATGTATCTTCATATGCTGATTCAAATTAGAGATACTTGTAAAATTTTTACCGCAAGTCAAGCAGATAAACTTCTTCATAGATGTTGAATTTTCCAAAGGCATAATCTCATCAGTGGGTATGATAGCATCCATGATAAATTAAAAAAAGAAAAAAACTTTAACTTTAAAAAGAAAACAATAAAAAAATTTCAAACTAATCACTAAGATAAAGCGAGAGCAAATAAAAGCACGTCTTATCTCAACCAAGACTAATCATCAAATGATGAAAATCCGATTTTCCCCCGAATATTTATACCTCCCACACCAACAATCTGAATCTAACGACAAAACATTTTACTTGATGCGAAAAAATAAAAGATCAAAATCATGATAATGTATTTCACTTGACGAGTAAATAAAAGATAAGAGTCATCAGAGTATTTTTCCCTTCCTATTGATAACACGCGAGTGCTCATTTAAACTAACTTCACTTTATACACAATTAACATTATGAAACAAATGATATTATTAAAATATATTTACCAAAGTCCAACATTTATGAACAAAAAAAAAAAAAAAAAATACTTCATTCTGTCATAAACAATTCTACTTTAAAACAATGTTTCAAAACTTTCATATATATAGAGTCATGATTTCCTATATCAACAATAAATATCTCATACATTAAATTATATATTTTCAATTTAACTGAAAATTCTTAATATCTGAATACATGTAAGAATAATAATAAGAAAAATATAAAATACAACTATCAGATCATTCAAATAAAAAATAATAAAATAGATGGAAATATTAATGTACCAATATTCAATAGTGAACTAGTAAGGCATACAAAACCATCTGACTGAGATTATTTAAATTTTTTGATACAGCTTTTATAATTGAATAAATTATACCACCAACACATTAATGAAACTTAGTAAAATTTTTATATAAATATACTACACACGGAAAATGTCTAAAACTTAATAAACAGATCATCCACATTTAAAAATATAATAACTTAATATATTACATAATTCTGTGTACTATCTTACATTAAATTTAACAACAAACTGTAATTTTAAACTATAGACTTAAATACTACTTGACGAAAAATAAAAAAAAACTAATTGACCATCAGCATTGAAAAATCCACGTGTAATCATTTCAATGTATTAAAAAATTCCGTGTGCTATAATACTATCCTACATAAAACTTAACAAATAGTAATGATTTTAAATTATAAACTTGAACTACTAATTGATGAATATTAATTAAAAGAAACTAATTAATAAATATTTTAACATATAATATTTAAACCCTAATTAATAAACATTTTAAAAAATACATACATAATAATTTCAATATGTTTAAAAAATTCTGTATACTATATTATTCTACACTAAATTCGACAAAAATAGTGATTTTGAATTATAAATTTGAACTACTAACTTATGAAATTTAATTAAAATGAATTAATTGATGCAAATTTTAAATTTATAACTTGAAATATTATAAATATATGCAATGTTATCTAATTTTGACTTATTATATATTTAAATTACTAACTTATGAAATTTAATTAAAATGAATTAATTGGCACAAATTTTAAATTTATAACTTGAAATATTATAAATATAGGCAATGTTATCTAATTTTGACTTATTACAATTCCCTGCAAACATCCTTTTCCGCAAATACAAACCTTAAAATTGTCCATTGTTTAGAAGTATCTTTAAAATACTCATTAAATATTGTATATATTCATATTAAATCTAAATACCTAACTATAATTCAATCTTGTTATTAAATCTTATTATTAAATTCATTCAAAGAATCAATAAAACGGCTTCAAGTTCATTAAAAAATTGTATTAATAGTATCAACATACAAACTAACCAATCTAAAATCATCCTATGTGTCATAATCAAAAATCACATTCTTAATCACCAGCGACAGCAAAGTGTATTAGACCCTGCATATGTAAATCTTTACATCCTAACACTATTACATGCTCTGACAACAGAGAGATAAAAGTATTAATTTTAAAAGCAAAAATTAACGAAAAAAAACGATAATTATCCAAAATCTCGACAGATGGCGCTCTGAAAAATGAAAAAAAGATAAAATAATAACATTTTAAACTAATAAAACAAGATAGTTGTGTCAGAACAGTTAACTACTAGTAGAGGATAGATGAGAGTTCAGCCAACACATTTTGAGTTCAGCCAACACATTTTAAAAATTTAAGCCCCCCTCAATTTTAAGCCCTCCCCATCATCCTACTATAGTATGATACACTCTCCATCAGATAAGCTTCTCATTCAAGTGGTGGTGATCCTCTCTCCCTCTTATAGGAGGTGGTGGTGGGCCTCCTCCTCCTCTCCTCCTCCACCACACACCACCTCATGCCGCTGAACTGTCATCTATAATCTACTAGTAGTTAACTGTTCTGACACAACTATCTTGTTTTATTAGTTTAAAATGTTATTATTTTATCTTTTTTTCATTTTTCAGAGCGCCATCTGTCGAGATTTTGGATAATTATCGTTTTTTTTCGTTAATTTTTGCTTTTAAAATTAATACTTTTATCTCTCTGTTGTCAGAGCATGTAATAGTGTTAGGATGTAAAGATTTACATATGCAGGGTCTAATACACTTTGCTGTCGCTGGTGATTAAGAATGTGATTTTTGATTATGACACATAGGATGATTTTAGATTGGTTAGTTTGTATGTTGATACTATTAATACAATTTTTTAATGAACTTGAAGCCGTTTTATTGATTCTTTGAATGAATTTAATAATAAGATTTAATAACAAGATTGAATTATAGTTAGGTATTTAGATTAATATGAATATATACAATATTTAATGAGTATTTTAAAGATACTTCTAAACAATGGACAATTTTAAGGTTTGTATTTGCGGAAAAGGATGTTTGCAGGGAATTGTAATAAGTCAAAATTAGATAACATTGCTATATTTATAATATTTCAAGTTATAAATTTAAAATTTGTGCCAATTAATTCATTTTAATTAAATTTCATAAGTTAGTAATTTAAATATATAATAAGTCAAAATTAGATAACATTGCATATATTTATAATATTTCAAGTTATAAATTTAAAATTTGCATCAATTAATTCATTTTAATTAAATTTCATAAGTTAGTAGTTCAAATTTATAATTCAAAATCACTATTTTTGTCGAATTTAGTGTAGAATAATATAGTATACAGAATTTTTTAAACATATTGAAATTATTATGTATGTATTTTTTAAAAATGTTTATTAATTAGGGTTAAATATTATATGTTAAAATATTTATTAATTAGTTTCTTTTAATTAATATTCATCAATTAGTAGTTCAAGTTATAATTTAAAATCATTACTATTTGTTAAGTTTTATGTAGGATAGTATTATAGCACACGGAATTTTTTAATACATTGAAATGATTACACGTGGATTTTTCAATGCTGATGGTCAATTAGTTTTTTTTTATTTTTCGTCAAGTAGTATTTAAGTCTATAGTTTAAAATTACAGTTTGTTGTTAAATTTAATGTAAGATAGTACACAGAATTATGTAATATATTAAGTTATTATATTTTTAAATGTGGATGATCTGTTTATTAAGTTTTAGACATTTTCCGTGTGTAGTATATTTATATAAAAATTTTACTAAGTTTCATTAATGTGTTGGTGGTATAATTTATTCAATTATAAAAGCTGTATCAAAAAATTTAAATAATCTCAGTCAGATGGTTTTGTATGCCTTACTAGTTCACTATTGAATATTGGTACATTAATATTTCCATCTATTTTATTATTTTTTATTTGAATGATCTGATAGTTGTATTTTATATTTTTCTTATTATTATTCTTACATGTATTCAGATATTAAGAATTTTCAGTTAAATTGAAAATATATAATTTAATGTATGAGATATTTATTGTTGATATAGGAAATCATGACTCTATATATATGAAAGTTTTGAAACATTGTTTTAAAGTAGAATTGTTTATGACAGAATGAAGTATTTTTTTTTTTTTTTTTGTTCATAAATGTTGGACTTTGGTAAATATATTTTAATAATATCATTTGTTTCATAATGTTAATTGTGTATAAAGTGAAGTTAGTTTAAATGAGCACTCGCGTGTTATCAATAGGAAGGGAAAAATACTCTGATGACTCTTATCTTTTATTTACTCGTCAAGTGAAATACATTATCATGATTTTGATCTTTTATTTTTTCGCATCAAGTAAAATGTTTTGTCGTTAGATTCAGATTGTTGGTGTGGGAGGTATAAATATTCGGGGGAAAATCGGATTTTCATCATTTGATGATTAGTCTTGGTTGAGATAAGACGTGCTTTTATTTGCTCTCGCTTTATCTTAGTGATTAGTTTGAAATTTTTTTATTGTTTTCTTTTTAAAGTTAAAGTTTTTTTCTTTTTTTAATTTATCATGGATGCTATCATACCCACTGATGAGATTATGCCTTTGGAAAATTCAACATCTATGAAGAAGTTTATCTGCTTGACTTGCGGTAAAAATTTTACAAGTATCTCTAATTTGAATCAGCATATGAAGATACATTCTGATGAGAAGTTATACACCTGTGAAGTCTGCTGAAGACTTTTGGACGGAAATCCAACTTACAAAGACATTTGAAGACTCATAGTACTGTTAAATCATTAGAAGATAATGGATTTCTTGAAGAATCTGCGTTGAAAAATAATTTCTCTTCAAATATCAACACAACACCTGAAGAATCTGCTTCTGTAAAGGCTGTGACGGATGAAAAAAAGATGCATGTCTGTTCTACCTGTGATAAGCGCTTTATTTCTACTTCTCATTTAAATCAGCATAAGAAGATTCACTTGGAGGAAAAGTTACATGTCTGCGACACGTGTCCAAAGTCTTTCACAAGGAAACCTGATTTATTGAGACATTTGAAACTCATAATGTTGATGAACAGTCTATATTTAAGTGTCATAAGTGTGAGATTGTTTTTACAAGAAGCGATAGTTTGAAGCATCATCTCAGATCACATGAAAGTTTGAAATTTCCTTGTCGTGAATGTGATAAAGTTTTCGGCCGTAATTTGGAGTTGAAACAGCATGTACGTACTCAGCACTCTCGTACACCTCTTGTAAGTATAAAACGGAAAACAACTTTACCTAATGTGAAGTCCAAAAAAATTAAACAAAACGAATCTGATGTACTTAATGTGTTTAAAACTGTTATGCTTTATCCTGATGAACGTGAAGAAAGTGATATAGCAGTGTTTCATACTCACTTACGAGCTGAACTAGAAGAGCGATTAATGAGATGAAATTCAAGAAAAAGGTGCTGTTAAATGGTATATGGTGATGAAAATATCTTTTGAACGTTTGACTGACAATCAGGAGATGGAAGAGATTCAGACTTTTTTCGATGCCAATGTTTTATTGAACTTACTGAAGATACTATTTCACAACATGTTGAAGAAGGGTTTTCCAAAATAACTAAATCTTTGAAGAATTTATACAAAGAGGGTCTGGATGGAAACTTCAAAAAATTCATCATTTAGAACTTAAGATTGCTAAATATCATCCTCTAGCCGCAAGTTCATATATAGTTTTACCCAAGAAATTGTATGAT